>CAJPEV010003522.1:0-30060 GCA_905338385.1 Darwinula stevensoni | reverse complement strand
ATTGAAGCAAAGAGAACTATTTGAAAATATGTTCCCCGAAAGGTGTGCCCCTATGTATCACCAAAGTAGAACTTTTCCTGAACTCAGCATGTGAGTAGCTACTTATGTCAGTCAGTCAGCTACTCACGATCGTCTATATATAATAAGAGTAGAATTTTTTCTTTACTCAGCTATCCATCAGGTACTTCAAGCGCCAAGTTTAAACTTTCATTGGCCCTCTGTTTTGCTGGATAAGAAAATTCGTGAAAATACGCCTTTTGCAATATATGTGCCCTGAGCCGTTCTAACCGAAAAGTACCTTTTTTTTTTTTACCAAAATCCATCCACAGTGAACTATTAATACATGCCCACAAAATGGAAATCTGAACTTGACATTTGGCATGGAGAAAACCGATCTGCAATGGTGGATCAAATGAAAAGTAGTCATTCCCGATAAATTTACCAGAACAAACTTTTATTCAAAGTGGCTCACGTGACTTACAAGGCACTGGTCCTTTCGGTTTACAAGATCAGTAATAGCCCAGTTGTAAAATTCTTTGGGCCAATTTATTAGTCATTCCTGAAAAGTTTTCTTCATTTCGGCGTCCGTTCGAAAATGTCAACCTTAGAGGAAAGATTTCAGGGGACCAAATATGATGTAATCGCACGGTGACAGATCCGGACTGTATGGTAGGTGGTTCAACACCTCCCAATCTGCGGGGTTCTTACTAGTCACGCCAGCTATATGTGATTTTACATTGTCGTGCAGATCAAAGCCATTTTGTCAGGTTTCCTGAAGGCTCATGTCTCAATGCTTGCCTCAGGTCTGTCTTCAGCAACGAGGAATAATAATCAGCATCGACAATCTCTCCTAGTTCACAGAATTTTATTAGCAGCGGCCTCTGCCAATCAAATAATAAGGTCAAAAGTACTTTTGCACATCAGAACGGAACCTCTTACACTATTTGATTTCTGCACTTTTTTCAGAAACATTCGTCCCATTAACTTGAAACATTTGACGATGGATTATACAAGTTGGAGTGCAATGAATTGAAAGACTACTATCATAACTTCCTTGGACGGATTTGCTACATACGTGGAAAGTCATCTTTTTTTAGCTGCTGTTTCTTTCATGAAGTTTTTCACACTTATGTCCTTAAACCTGCAAAAAGCACACAAAATACGATTAAACAAAGCACAAACAGAAATTTAATAAACCATTTAAAAACAAAAGTAACGAAGTGACCACTTTTCAATTGATTCACCCATACATAGACGATCGTGACGTAACAAACTGAGTGAGTGACTGACGCTAATTCTTACCATGTACAGTACTGTAGATAAGATAGAAGCCTGAAACTTGGTACGTAAGTACCTCTTGGGAAGGTGAGTTCAGAAAAATGCAGACAGTCCAGTAAATGCCCTGAGGCATTTCATGTCTGACGTTTCCAAATAATTTTTTTTGCTTAAATCAAATGGAGCGATATGGAAGGCTGAAACTTGCCATGAATGTGCCTACAGAGACACTGAGTTCAGGAAAATGCCAAGTTTCAGATGCATCCCCGGGGGGCATATTTATTGGCTGTGACGTTTTCAATTAATTTTTTTTTGTCCTAGCGAAGGCCAGAAAAAGAAAGGTGAAACTTGGCACAGCCACAAATGACGAGATGTTTATTTCGGGAAAGCTTTTTGTGGTGCATTCCCTCAGGGTAGTTTTTTAGTGGGTTTTACATTTTATTCAAATTTGCTTTTACAAGTTGCCTTGTAAAGGCAAATTTGAATAAAATGAGCAGATCCAGGGGGTGACACTTGAGACCATCCACACTTTCTGTCTGAATGACTATTTTAGCACTATAGTTGTCCAGTCATATGCCGTTGATACTTATATTTCAGTTTATGCTCATAGTATACAATATTTATGCGTTTTTAATTTGGCTTCAAGGTTGACTGTAGCGTGAAATTGCCCTTGGACAAGAACAATGGGGAGCACAAGGATGAGAACAAGGACGAGAACGAGAAACAATCGTTAAAGAAGACAAAATGATCTCATACAAGTGATTTGAGATTTCAAAATTGATTTAAATGTATCAATCATTATGTATCACATTCCACATAATGCACTTCACATATGAGTTGTCGGAATCGCTCATTAAACAATACACAGGTATCAATGAAAATGCATTTAATATTTTGAAAAACACTGAAAATGAGTTCGAAACTTATGTAGGAAGTGAACGCGGTGGAGGAAGCGCAAAGGTTACGTCATAATGAGTTGACTTTCCACTTGCATTTTCCTTTCTTGCTTACTTGTTTTTTTCTTTCCTTTTTTTTTTGCTTGCTGTTATGGTCTGATGTTTTGTGCGTGGAGCTTGGGTTTGGGTCCTTACTTCCGGGAGGGTTTGAACCCCCTCTTGGCTCCGGGATGTGATCGAGGACCTAGGACCGAGGACCATCATGGACATATCCTGAGTTTCGCCTATAAATGACGAATGCAGTGAACACCTGCATGCACCAATCAGTTTTCCTCTTAATCCAGTAGAATCTGTCTTCTCTGAGGAAGTCAAGATTTACTTGTTTCGATTTTCAGATTTGATCTGATTTTGATTGTCTGAACTTTTGATCTACAGTAGTGCTCAAACTTTCTGAGCTTGCGGGCCACATGGTCAATGATTTTCTTCTCAGGGGCCACTCTAATATGAACCTTCACGTATGAATTATGAAGGCAGAGGCAACAAGCGAAATTACCTTTACTTAGATCGCATCAGTCATTTTGCTTCTCAAAAGATCTTTATTGACCTTCATGACGGAGAAGATCTGTTCACTGTATGTCCTTGCAAATAAGCTACGAAGAACTGCTAGTTCCTCAATTCCAACGAAGGGAAGGAGAATGAAGAAGAAGCTAGAGTTATTCTGGATTGTTATATTTCCTTTTCACCACCCACATCGCTAATGTCGACTCAATTAGACTTCTATTTTAAATGTCCATGATGTGGTATCGTGCATTTCGACACTTTTTGTAACAAATTCCCACTTGTTCCACAGTTTAAAATTCGTTTTCACCGCTGCCATAGGTGTGACAATTGCATCCTATCCCTCACACGAAGATACTCATGGCTGTCTTCATTCACGCATTCTTCTCTTAGATGTAGAGACTGAGGCCCCATGATATGATGCGAAAAAAGGTTGGCCTAGGTATGACCCGAAGACAGTCCGTCTGTTAGGCCTAACGTTAATGAGTTCCATAGAGAAGTGGGGGGAGGGGGAGGTGAGGTTGAGGTTGAGGTTGAAGAGGGGGAAAGACCTTGAAGTATGGTTTTCACATTACTACATATTATTTTAAATGTTCTCTCTTCTCTTTCCTAAGACCATGTGCATCATCAAATTGCATGCGGTAGCGGAGAGATACGATGCGATGGTGATTCTGTCGGGTTTGACACATGCAAAAGAGGAGGCAACTTCATCTCCAGATACTGCCCTCGTCAAAGTCGGAGGAGACGGTCGACTTCGTGAGGCGACCGTCTTGGAGAAATTCGGGAGCTTGCGTTCATCCTTGAGCTGGTAGCTGAGGCACTTCTCGACGCGGGCGTCGAGAAGTGCCCCAAGATGGAGGTGTGGACCTCAAGACGGTGACCAGAGGATACCTCCACCTCCCACCTCCGAGAGACTTTCCCATAGCCCGAACGGAGAAAAAAAAATATTCGACGGCCAGAGACTGAGAACTCATTCTGTCGTTCTAATTATCTGTGTATATACGTATGGATGTGATACGTCCTAGTCTCTTCTCACCTGGGTGAACCCTTCTTTCGGGCAGTTGTCTCGCATTCTTTAATATACCTCGCTTCCTACTGTTAAACCATTTCCTATTTCATTACGGATCTCACCTGTACTATAAAAATAGGAGTCAGGTCATATTCAGGCCAGACCTTATCAAAGGCTTTAGTAACATCAAAGAAGACACCAAGAAGGTGCATTTTACCATGGACAGCCCCCAATGGGGCATGATGGAGACGAACGAGCTGGTCAGTTGTACAAAGATTCTTGCGAAAGCCTGACTGTGAAGGAGAGAGCAAGTTATTCAATTCTAAGTAGTCATAGAGACGGGAAGTAAGAATTCTTTCTAAGAGTTTTTGAAGAGCTGAGGAGGCTAATAGGGCGAAAGGAAGAGGGGTCTGACAGGTCCTTATCATGCTTAGGGATCATAGTAATTGTTGCGGACATCCACCCTAGAGGGACATGACCGAGGCGGAGGTGGCGTTATAAATGAGATAGAGTGAAGGGCACGCTTTGGGAGATGTTTAATACTATTTACAAAAATATTATGTATTCAGATTTGCTGCCCATGTGAATTTCCCCAAATGAGCCAAATTTGAGCTCATATGTTTCCTTGCAGGAACCAGTAAACAATCTGAATGACATTTAATTAACAACTTTTTTTCAAAATGGCTTATTGTCATTTTTCATGAATGCTGAATACATTCAGTAGTTTTGCTTCCATGATATGAGGAAAATATATATATCAATAACAAATGCCATTGGATGAAATAGAACAAATATCAAAGGAAGTTGACGTTAGAGTCATACCTGGGAGATCAGATACAGTTTGCTGCTTTTTTGTGGACCTCCAGGTGTCTTATTGCTCCAAGAAGTCCTCCATCTACCCTGGTATTTGCGCATGAGGCTTTTATCGAATCGGTTTTGCTGTCAACGAGGTGGTGCTGGGCATCCAAATATAAACCGCTCTTTTCTGAGGGGAAGTATAGGATGTGAGAGGTTTTATTTCTCGATGCAAAACTCGAGCAGACGACGCGTGGCTCACGTAACAGACGATGCCAATGACGTCACACGTTTGGGCCCCTTGCGCACGCGTAGTTGAGGCCGGACGGACACTAGTTCGTCGTCGGCTGTCCGTGTCCCCGCCTCCGTTTGCGTGTTCTTGGGGAATTTCTTCTTGCTTTATGTGCAAATTCCTCGATCCAGGAATTTCCAGCGTAATGGTTGATGTTCTTTGAAAGTGACGATGAGACTGACTCGCGACACAGACTGATTCAGCAAGTGTTCAACGAGGTGAGACTCCATAGGCCTAGGCCACCTTCCTATTGTCTGTCGTGAACGTTAGAACTTCGATTTCCTCGAATCTCTGTGCTTAATCGCCTTTGAATTCCTCAATGGCGTTGAATGATAACTTTTTAGTTTGGATGGAGACAGAAGTGAATTGCCTTTAAGAAATCTTGCGTGATGAACAAACCTTCGTCGTGCTACGGCCGAAACCATGCTCCAAGAGCGTGCTCGATGCGCAAGGATGCTGCGTATGTATACGCAGCATCGTATTTATTCGTATGTTGTTAGCTTTCTATCGCGGCTTGATTGCATAGGTGCTAGACCAAGGGGTACGAGGGGAAACGTGCCCCCTCCCGTAATATTATTCGGGGGCATGGCCTCCCCAAGACTGGCCAATGTACGCAAAAATTATGGCACTTTGAACATGGGAACAAAATGGTGTGTTACAAGCGAAACGATGAAAATTTCCTCCCGTTGACTGCTCCAACCGGAGGGTTAATCTTCAGTAACGCATAAAGGTATAGAGTGGAAGGGCGAGGACACCGGGGCGCAAATTCAAATGGGGTGGATTTGGGTCGTGATGAGGACCCAACAGTAGGATGGGGTGCTGAAGAATGTTTATACCTTATCCTGGTCGTCAAACCATAAGCGCCAGGTCTGACCATAATGTACAGAACATTTCCAATGTAAGATCTGCATGCTTTCAAGCAACCCTTGCAGTAGCGTACATAGGCGAGGGAGGGGGGGCACAGGGGCCTTGAGCCCCCCCCCCCCTCACCCCCAAAACCTGTGTTGGGGATAGGCGAATAGGGGACCATCATAGTTAAGGCACCAAGCACCAAAATTCTCGTTGAGAATTTGAGGTCCTCACTTCTCCCACTNTATTTCACTAAGTATGATTTCACCAACTGGACCCCCCCCCCCCCCCCCCCCCCCCCCCCCCCCCCCCCCCCCCCTTCCACTATCCTCCCCGGACTTGTCTCTCACTAACCATAAGTCAGCCACAGAATCCTAGAATGAATCAGTTCATGTTATTTAAAGGGCATTAGGACCTTCCCCCCTCCTCCCCCATTATCTTTCACTGTAGAAGTCGGTGCCTATGCTTGATTGAAAGGCTGAACGGATGAACTCTTACAATTTGGAGTATTCTCAGCATGAGTGGGCCCGTGAACCACGTGAATGCCAAGAATTTAGCTAATAATTCATCAAAGTGACGAGGCATTTCTTTAGTGCTGAATCGGATTCTTTCATGGTAAGTACCCACGAAATTTCGAAACTCCGCATGTAGTGATTGAAGGGATATTCCGTCCTGTCGCTTTTGAGATGGCCAACCCAGAGCCTGGACGTAAGTTGAGCATTGTAATATTTTGCACTCGTTAATTCTGGATCCTTTGACTAATGGTGATTTTGCGAACGTAAAACGGGTGTATTAGCATATGTGGGATGGCTAATTTAGACTCCAAGGCGTTTAATTGTCTGCATTCAAGGGTTCTTCTATCATCGTGCACTTGCCGAGCATTGCGTCAATCCAAAATCACGAAACTACCTGCGCGAAATGCAACAAGCCTGAATTAAATTCTGTGGAATATCCAAGCATAATTCTGGACCAAGTAGCAAGGAAAATGTTTTTTTTTTTCCTTTGCAAACTGAAAAGTGTTTCTTCTAACAATGTTTCTTTGCAGAGTTCATGGGACCTGACCATCCCTCGAATCCTATATTTTAAAATTAAAAAAACACAGTATCAGTAGCAAATTTTTATAGCTGCTAGGGACAAACATCCCGTTATTGTAGAGGAAAGGAAGAAAATTGGAAAGATACATTTAATGCCATATCTTGGCAATAATTCACCTTTGACTTCCGACAATCTCCTCTTCGATCGTATCATCCTCCTAGATGAGGAGTCAGGCGTCCATTGGAATTCTTTGCAATCTACCCCCTGAATCCTGACCACAATAATAGACTGTCAACGTTTACGCCAAGGAATCGGGTGAAGCGCGATCGCGGGATGAGCACACCGTCCAGATGGACGTTTACAGTTTGGGGTTTTCTGTCGCGGGCGAACAGGAGGAGGAAATCCAGGAAAGCTTAGAGTTGGTGATATTTGAGTCAATGACGGCCGGGTAGATTGTGATCAAGGTGTGACCACCGTCGAAAGGGTGGTATGATGATGACATATTAATATTGTCTCATTCGCGAATAATGAATAAGGAGGCAATACTTATTGAACGTCCCTCGTACCATGAAATATCTAAATTTAAATCTAAATTTCTTTTTTTTTTCACCTTAAAACAATCGCGGTCTTTATTTTGCGCGTGTGCCCACACGCCAATTTTCTCCACGATCATGGGAATATTTTCTTGTTATCGTTAATTACGATTACTTCGACCGCAGGAGAAAAAGAATGAAAGACAGACACTCGTGATCACTTTCCCTTCTTGGGAAGTAAAGAATCCACTTCATTTTTGTTCCTTGATACAGCCTTATTACAGAATACTTGCGATTTCCAGTTGTAGATGAGCTGGATCAAGGGCATGTACGTCTCTATTAGGCTGTGCCTTATTTCTAGGAAATGAAATTACGAGGCTCACCTCATGCAGTAGCGTACACAACATTTCTAAATGGGGCTAACGGAACAGCTCCGTGTCTAGTGGAGGTGTGTGTGCAGGATGAGAGGAAGGCCGAAGGGAAAGAAACGGGCTTCAGGAGAATTTCAGTTGCCATCTGGAGTTCGCCGAGTCACTTACGGCAGTCCTAGGGGAAGGGGGAGTTCAAGAGGCAAGTCCCTCGGATCCTCTTTTTTTTCTTCTACAGTCAATTTTAATTAAATTTTTTATTTTTTATTTTTCTACGGATTCGAGAAGCCCATACTTCAAACTGTTCACATGCAAAGTTTCAGCTTCTGTGCAGTGGTTTCTTTTGTACATGGCCTTTCATTGGTAAACTTTTCAAATGGGTCACCCTGTATATCCCAAACTTCTTGCATTATGGGTTCTGTGAAGTGGTATTTTTCATCAGAGGTGAACGAAAATGTTTAAATGATGACCCTAAATATCAGGTCATCCCATAAGTAATGCGGTTTTTTCGCATTGCCAAACTTGTGTCTTGTTTATACGTGTATCTTTGCACATCTCATGGAATATTTCTATGCTAACTTGTGTAGACGTTAGTCTTGAATCTACGTGTAGGTTTTAACGAGTTAACAGTGCTCCGTTTTTATGAAGCGCGTTCAGGCCGACCTGTTGAGTTCGATGATGACCTGCAGATAGCCACACTTGAAGATTATCCTGCTAATGAGTCGATTAAAAAACGGCGCTTGAAGTAAAAGGGTCGAATTGAGTTTCTGGGCAAGTTCTTCAACTGTTACGGCAGGATCTTCTTCAAGTGTGGCTATCAGCAGGTCATCTTCGAACTCAACAGGTCGGCCTGAAAGCGCTTCATCGGCTAAGCTGTAGCCGCCAGACCTGAATTTCTGGAACCACTGTTGGCATTTCCTCGCATTTAGAGCTTCTTCGCCAAAAACATCTTGAATGTTTTTCGTGGCTGCAGTCGCGTTATTCCATTTCTTAAATTCATAAAGCATTATATGCCGAATGTGTTCCTCTGACACCTCCATCTTGTTTTTAACATCTAAGAAAAACGGAGCGCTGTTAACTCGTTAAAACCTACACGTAGNTCGCCAAAAACATCTTGAATGTTTTTCGTGGCTGCAGTCGCGTTATTCCATTTCTTAAATTCATAAAGCATTATATGCCGAATGTGTTCCTCTGACACCTCCATCTTGTTTTTAACATCTAAGAAAAACGGAGCGCTGTTAACTCGTTAAAACCTACACGTAGATTCAAGACTAACGTCTACACAAGTTAGCATAGAAATATTCCATGAGATGTGCACAGATACACGTATAAACAAGACACAAGTTTGTCAATGCGTAAAAACCGCATTACTTATGAGATGACCTGACATGTATGCAGGTAAAATAAACAGGGTGGCCTATATATAAGTTTACTGAAGGATTTTCGTCTGTAATAATTTATTAACCTTTGTTAACTATGTTACGTGATTATTATTCCTTCCTTTTTGTATCCTACTGACAGCCGTGTTTGTTTACAACTGAAATGGCTCATCGACCTACCAAAGAGCAAATTGTTCTAATAATTAATTATTGATTGGGTAAACTTATTTGATGCTTTGTATTTTCGGAAAAAGTATTTGAGATGTAGTTACGTTTTAGCATTCGATGAATACATGTCTTCCGAATATTGGAGTGTCTTGGCCATCTGCCTTTCATCGCAATGAAGGAAATAACACAAACTTTAGAAAAATAGAATCTTTATTCCAAATGATTATTGCAGCTCATGGATATGAGTGTCAATGAGGCATTTAAGAGAAAACAGTAATTCCTCTAGGTGGTAGGGTTTCGTTGCCAGATGCTTTTTTTTTTTATAAAGAGCAGGAATGAAAGTTTTCCTCAATCGATACCCCTGTGCGCATTATCATCTGAGTAAAATGATATGAAAGGAAAAGAACAGAGGTCTTCAAGAAGTCACTTTCAAAAACTCTCGGGAATGGAGGTGAGATGAGAACACAAATTATCACTCAATTCCGTTGGCTGGATAACTTCCCCCGTTTTTACATGCCCCAATGTATACATAGCAGAACTGGCATGAGGGGTTAAAAAACTAACTTGCAAGTACGTAATAGAAAATTTGGAGGGAAGAGGAAACTTCCAGAATTGACAGTACCATAATTCAATATTTAGTCATTAGGGTTCCTACATTTTAAATACTTCGGGGGAGTTTTCAGAAGGAAAAAGGATCTGAATCTTATGTAAGGACACTATAACTCCAAATACGAGACCCTCATAGACCTTTCCAAGAAAAAAAGTTTCTTTAGAGGAGAAAGTTTAGATGGGGAGTGGTAAAAGGAGTGCTGCACCTGAACTTGGGATGTTATTATAGACACTAATGCTTCTTCACTTTGCAAGCCAAATCTTGAACTTTCTGGAAGAGATCAGTTCCAAATCTTAAACACTTTCGATCACACCTACATAATATCTCAGGATCACTCTTTAGGCGGATCTGACCTGTCACACTTAGAACAGGAATAATCACTGTTTCATTGCAATTGGAATTTCTTGTAAGCAACGTCAAACATTAATTTCCAAATCCATGATCATATATTGTACAAAGACGAAACCATTTTCCTTGTGGATTGGCTAGATTAAGGATGACATGTTGACTAACATCTCATTGAATGAGAAAAAAATCAAAACTAGAACTCTCAAGATGAACTTTTCGGTTCCAAAAGCTTCATCAGTCACTCTAGCTCATCCACTGACTGCAACTCCAGATCTGTTCCTTCCTTCGAAATTTTTTTCTGAGATTTGGGAGAGATACAAAAGTCAAGAAGAAAAAACATGCAATTCATATTCAGCAGTTACAACAATGGCCTAGTCCTCATGAATGTGGTATGGAAGACATTTAACCCATCTCACTCTTACATCATTGCTAAGAAGATGATACAGGGCATTTAATATCTTGCACATTGTAATAGGGGCTTCTCTTCCCCCACAACAATGCAAATGTTGCCCATGTTTGAGAAAAGCTTTTACCTGCCAAAATCCAGCATCACCCTTAAAGAAGAGACACTTCCATGATTGAATCAACTGATCAAGCCCTCCAGTTCTGACTAGAGCTGATAGTTTAAAGAATAGCCATGCAGAATAATAAATAATAACTAAACGTAAAAATGTATGGTACTTATCTTCATACAGATTGACCAAAATATCTATATCCTTATTTTATTCATTACTCCATTTGTACCAATTAGGTCATGCTCATGTAACTTTGGGAATGAATAGAACTCCTCTTTCTTGATCAAAATAAATTTACTCCAGGGAAATACAACTCACAGTTGCATAGTTGTTGCACAATAATTTATTTACATCATGAGTTAAAAAGCTGCAGTGGTGCACTTACCCCTGGAGCCCTAGAAACCTTCCCAGCATGTCATACCAACAGACAGAATACAATATGAGATAGAGGCAAGAAACTTACTAGATGTCACATTCAACTAGAGTAATGACTTTATAATTAAAATTTCTATGAAACAGGTTGCTCAAAATCCACATCATTTGTTGGATGATGCCTCAAGTGTTTGTATCTACCTGCTCAATTGGACTGTATTGGGACCAGTCCTATTGTGGAGAAAGCAAACATCTTGAGTTCATACCCTGACACATTCCATAATTTGACATTGCATGGAAAAATAGTTTACTTGGATTCTGTATGACCAACTTCATCTAAACTTTTATGAAATCACCTCTTGCATTGGATGTGACATCCTGTGAATTTTCTGCTCATAATTTTAGAAATATTCTGTCTGCAGGCATGGAGAGGTTGGAGGGCTATTGAGGCCTCCTGGGGAAATGGCATTTTTTACTTCTTAAAATTAGAAAATTTAGTGTAATAACTAAGTCATACTTCCTTGGAATACTATGTATCAAGAAAGAGGAGTACTATTTATCCTAAAAATTGCATGAGTGAAACCAAATTGGTACAGATGTAGCACAAAATAAAAATATTTAAAGGCAAGTCAGAGTTCTAACTTCATCTAATATGCACCAAGGGATCAATTTCACTCCAAACTAAAGCAAACAGCAAAGTTTCAATGCCCTCACATCAGCATGACAAGAACTGCTGAAATTGAAAGGCACTGATACCTGAAGTATCAAATATGACAGATGATATTGTAAAACATCAAGGTATCTACAATATACTGGGATCTTTGTGTGTAAGCTCGGATGGGGGTGGAGTCATTCACCATGATCAAGGGTTGATGCATCTACATTTTGAGAGACTACACGATAGACCCCATCTGCAGAGAACAATGGTTCCAAGGTTGTTACTTCTCCTGAAGAAACAGGAAAGACATTGGAGAAGGCCTGGGATTCCTCAGAAATGGAGGCATTGGGATAAGGAGGAGGGGGAGGGAGACCCTCTGTTGAAACCTGAATTGGAAGCACTACAATGGACTGTTGGCCTGCTTCATTCTCGAATGTTGCAATGCTCCCTGTTTGAATCACAGTCACCAAATGAGATTCCATCACAGCTCCATTATATCCAGGATTCTCATTCAACACCAGCTCTTCACGAATGTTTGCCTTAGATGGTCTCAGGGAGGATTTTGCCACTGGGACTAGATTTCCCTCCCCATCTGGCTCCAGGCGTTGAACGACTCGTGTCGATGGGAGATCCTGGTTGTGACAGGATCTCACGTGTCGACGGAGGTGTGACAGCCGCTTGTACCCTTGCGGACAGGTGTGGCATCTGAAAGGCCTCGTGTTGGAATGCGAGCTGAGATGACGTAGTAGAGCATTTCGCACCTTGAACTTCTTCCCACACTTCTCACAGGCATGTAAACGTTCCTTTGAATGCACATAGGTGTAATGTTCTTTTAAAGTGGAGCTGGTGTAAAAGGAGGCACCACAGAGCTCACAAACAAAGGAGCGGGATGACGTATGCAAGGCCATGTGTCGTACCAAATTGCTCCTCAAGATGGAGGAGAAGGAACAAAATTGACAGTGATAGCTGGGGCTAACAGGGTTTCGTGCAGAATGCCGCCTCATCATGTGACGCTGGAACTGGTTCTGGCTTGAGCAGCGGATCCCACAGGCATCACACATGTATGTCCTCTCTGCACCTTCTTCCCCCTCATCCTCACCTGCTGATAGAATATGAACATATACAACTCACTGGCATGAAAGAATGGGATTGATTATGGCTGAAAATATGCACCCTTGTGATCTACATTTTGTAGTTAGTAAAACTACTTTTCTACAATGAAAGCAAAAAAGTAGAAATGACAAAAAAAAGGGGGGAGAGAGAGGGATAGAAGGTCTGCTTTAATTTCATTCTGCAAGCAATTGAAGCTCAACAAGCGAGAAGCACCTCTCTCCTTATAGGCATACTTTACCTCACTTTCATCTTCCCATGATATTTTGTGGATGCATGGATAGGTTTGGAACAGTACTGGTTGTTGCCAGTTCTATTCTCAGGTGACTATTACTCAGAGATTTGCTGCACATGAATTTCCACAAATGAGCCAAATCTGAGCTCATATGTTACCTTGCAGGAAGAAGATGCAACTACTTCTGGATCACTTTGCAATTAAAAAGTATCAGAATGTTTCATTAAACAATCTGAATAACATTAAATTAGCAACTTCTATGTTTTTCAAAATGACTTATTGTCATTTCATGAATGCTGAATGTATTCAGTAGTTTCGCTTCCATGATATGAGGAAAAATACATATATCAATAACAAATGCCATTGAATGAAACAGAACAAATATCAATGAAGTTGACATTAGAGCCATACTTGGGAGATCAGATGCAGTTTGTAGCTTATTGTGGACCTCTCGGATGTGACGATCCATCTTCTTCTTAGATGGGAAATCCTCACGACACAGAGCACATATGTTCTGCTTGTGAGCCTAGCGAAGGAAATGGGTGAAAAGGAAATGGGTAAAATTCAAATTATGCAAGATCATAAAAGAAGTGAGGACTCTTACATTCATATGCTTGGTATACTGCTGGATCCCATGGAAATTCTCATTACACTTGGAACATTTAAATTTGGAAGTATCTGCATGCCACTTCATGTGTCCTTGGAACTCCTCAGCATTGCTGCAGATCTCACCACACTTGAGACACACTCGCTGACTCCCCTCAGCATGACAAATGAGATGCACATATAATGAATGGGATTTAGCGAATTCCTTCTTGCAGAAGTTGCATTGATAAACCTTTTCACAGATCTTTTCCCCATGTTCCCGCAATACATGCTTCTTGAGATCCTTACGCCTGGTGAAAACAGCTTCGCAACTCTGGCAGCCATTCCGCTCGTGTCCAGATAGATGCTGGTTGTAATTAGCCGCTGTTCGGAAACCCAGGCCACACTTGTCACAGATGAGTGCTTTCTCAGGTGGGTGACAGTGATGGAGCTGGAAATGCACAAAGTTGTGGAAGTTTTTGCGGCAGGTGGCACAGGAAACAGTAGCTGGGTCGTGGCAGCCTGGAATGTGCTGAATCAATGAGCCCTTCTGCTGGAAAACCTTGTAGCATTTTTGGCAAATGAAGGATTGCGTCTTGGAGGATTTCACTGCTCCTGAACTCATCATCCTCTCTTCCTGGAAAACCAGTCATATCCAAGTCCACAATAATCCTATAATTCCAATGTGGTAAGCTCATTTGACTCTGACAACGCACCTTTGTAGGTTCAGTTTGCTGAACCTGGCTGTCCATTTTACCTGGGGAATTCCCTCCTCCCAACCCTCCTGGAATAATTTCAATGCAAGTTTCACAGAACCTTGTAGACAAAACATGAAGTCTTTCCTGTTGTTAAGAGGAATGCCAGCATGATAAAGCTTTAATTCCCTGACTTTGAACACAGTCTTGTGAAACTTCATATAAGAGAGCCATTCACATACCAGAATTGACATCAATCAATGTGCAGGTATGAGAATCCTCGCTGGATTTCTCGGGGGCCCAGGCTTTGGCCTCTTGAAACAAATGTCTGAGGTCATCCAGGGCCTGGTTTCGATCTTTGTCTGGGATCTTTTTCAGCAGTTGCTCCATTGACCGCAGCTGCCAAAAATGAATAAAACCAAGGATAATGTAAAGAACCATGGCAGAATACTGAATTACCATAAGAACGCTCAATGAGAAGTATTACTATTACCTTTGAGCTCACCAAAACATGCAAGAAAATGCTTCACAGCAGGCCTATCTGAGGGGCAAGTAACGTATAGGCTTCAAAGTTACTTGCCTTAGAAGCAGTAACTATTTCTATTCTGAACAACTCAGTCAACTTGTTATAACAGGGTCCAACAAAGAAAGGCAAATTTGGTAGGCCTACATCACTGACCTGAGTTTTGAAAGCCTCAATAGAGGACGTTTCCCCATCGGCATCCAGTTCCTCCCTGGTGCCTTCCATGCTGATACGGTTTATCGCTCCTTCCTCGATCCTCAGATCCCGTGCAATCTCCAACGCCTGCTTTACTGACCGAACAGCTAGCTTAGCGCCAGATCCAGGAAGGTTATTAGAAGAGTGAAAGTCGCGCTCGCCACCAGAAGCTGAAGGCCTGGCAGTAGCCATGAGTATACAATATATCTTGTCGACCTGACATGAATCTTTTTAAAATCGAAGCTCTATTTTCGTTTTGATATAATAGATGTCGCGACCTGCCCGCCTGGAGCGTTGCGATGATCGTCCGACTTGCCATGCCAAGAAAATGTGTGGTTTTACCCTGTAACTAGCAGAATGTTCAAATGTTTAACTCTGCCTCATATCTTCTTTCCTTAAGAATCTCTTCTAAATACTTTGTACAATTACTATCATATATTTCTTCACAAAAATATACCGAGTATCCAGCCGTTCAAGTTCACGGTGTAGCCGACACAAACGGCTAAATTTTTCTATCTTGGTCGTTCGAACCCAGAACGGAAGTTGCTCGGTTAACTGAGACGAATGCTTCCGCCCAGTTGAAGCCGGCCTTGCCTGACCAGTTGAGTCATGATGACTCGTCCAGTGCGAACCCGGCGGAATCCTGCAATAGACCGACATAGGCCCGTGTGATGCGCTTGGCTGCACGAAATGGGTCATCGTTCCTCTGCCAACGCGAGAGCAGAGTCTGATTGAAACCAGAGAATTTTTCGCGCAAGGGTGGCTATGGCAGCTAAAGTGGTTCACTACAGCTTATATCGTGATGACGCGTTTTCAGAATATTTGTTCCATCGCATATTGGATGGTATTACCAATGTCTTCATTGATTAAAAAAGGACCACGGGCAATAAAAAAATTGTTATTGAAAGTATTAATGTTATCAATACGGCTTTTATATTTATTTTCCATGCTTCAGCTGTTTATTCACGAGAGAGCGTCGAATCAAATGCCATCGGAATAATTAGTTTGAAATTTGGTCTGGAGCTGCCTCTGTCGCTTTTTCGTTGCTGGAATGCCTCTTTTCTCTTTATTTTATTTTTATTTTTTCATAGAGCGAGAGAGCGAGCAATGAAATCCAATGGGAGTAGGCTTTTCCTCGAGGGAATTAAACAAGAAAAGGAAATGCTCCGGAAAAGAGATTAGGGAAATTTTCATTTCTTCCATCTCTCAAACCATCAATAATGCTTAATAACTTTCATTATAAAAAACAAAGGCGTTTGTATTTTACGTTTCTGGCATGAAGGAACGCACGAGGGAAAGACGTTTTTCTCGTCCCATTCACATGCGCAGTACTTCACAGTACTTCACAGTTTTGCCGAGTCCAAAGACTGTGAGCGAAGAAAGAGACCAAGAAGGGAACGACATGGCAAATGTTTCCATGAAGGCAACCTAGTCCATGAGTAGGTTACGTAATTATTTACTCTTTTTTTTTAGGAACTCGTTTCTGTTAAAGTTCATTTTCTGTCACTATGACAGAAATTGCTATCGCCACCATCCAGACGGAAAAAAAAAGAAATGAGTGGAAGGAAAAGACAAGAATGGAGACATTATTGTCATATTATTTTATTTTTTTATACCGAAAACGATTACTAATACAATACAAACTTCACCAAAAAAAAAAGAAAATACCGTCACTCGTTCCATCCGAGATGGAACTATCACTGTTACCCGTTCCTAAAATGTGTAACGTTACGTACCTCTTCCCAGCTCCCTTCTTATCTTTCCACGAGGACTAGGAATCGTGCCGGTCTAAAAGATATTGTAACGTGTACGATGACGATCCGGTCTCCGACAATGAGCTCGTTCGTGCAGCCCGATGCCGAAACCGCCGTGTTATCATTCCGTGTTATTGTTATGTTATTAATATTGCTCTGCCGTTCGGGTCGCGATCCCTGAGACCTCGTGGAAAACTTTAGATCCTTTGTCTTTTCTTCGACGCGCTCGGGGTCTCGGGTCCCCGGTCCCTCGGGGCCGACTCGCTCCGGTCCGAGTGGATGTCGAGTGGATGTCGCCAGGGCCGGGCCTTCGCGGTCTCGTCGTCGGGAGAGGAGTTGCTCCATTCTCGGGGGATCTCCCCTTTCTCGTCGCGGTTGGGGTTTCGGCCCGGGGAAGAAACGTCCGACTCGAGTGGTTTCCGTTCCGTATCTGGTGGCTGACGGTGTTGGGCAAGATACTCGAGAGTTTCATCGATCGTAGTCTCGTTCGCAGTTGACATGAATAATAACTTACAATGATGAATCACACACAAAGGGACTGCCGAATCTCCCCTCTAATTGGCTTCTCTGGGTGACGCATTTAAAATTCATTTTTGATACCCTAAAGGACTGAAGTCAAAATATCAGCGACCGGGCGGGGTCGATTAAAAATGATGGCGGAACGCGTCACCCGGCTGATGTCGGTGCGCCAGATGGCTTTTCCTTTACACCCTTTAGAATTTAACGTTTTCGTCTCCAGTATAAGAGGGGGAATTAATGGTCGATTATATGCCCCGACGAGAGGCCTGCGATTAAATGCGTTACAGTAAAACCCGGGATATCCGACCCCCTCTGAAAGGCCTAAAAAAAAGGAAGGCCTCAAAAAAGAAAGCCTTAAAAAAGATGGTTCGCCAGCTGTCCTGCTGTTTCCCTTTAGCCTACGCACAAAACTACCATGTCAGTCTTTGGATTGGAAGAAGACTTAGGGATTTTCCTTTATTTTTCTAATCGCCCCTGGATCGATCACCTGTTAACCGGTTGATGCAGTGCTTGGTTACGCTGTGAAACCTTAAAATCGCACCCGAAATTAGGTATATTTAAATGTAAAAAAAAAGCCAACTCCCGCATATCTGAAAATTTCGACCCTCCGAACCCCCTTTTCCCCGAATTATTCCGCAAATGCGAGATTCTTCTATATTTTGAAATAACGGTGCTATTCATAATATTGGGATGTTTTTTTTTTTAAATACAGTTATGTGGTATTGCATTCATAACGATAAAAAAAGACGCTGCTTACTCGAAATAACCTGGAACAGCTTGAAAACAAGTCTCAATTGCCATTTGACCCAAAAGAAAAAGTGAAACGTTTATGTCTTGCTACACCTTCCGTAATTACCAATGAGCCTCTTAGAACGGCTTTTGGAGACAGTGTTGCCGATCCCAATTGTGAGTTTCCTCAATGGTGAACAAATCTTACATTTCCTTATAAATATCGGAAACTGATTTTTTTATTCTCGAATTTCAACTCCACAACTTCTAAAATACTTAATCAAGATGCTTTTATATAATGACGCTCGAAACCAAACTTTCAATTATAAATACTGACAGAAAAGCAATTAAAATAGTAATTTATTACCCCGCAGCCCTGATTCTCATGACAGATGATTGTCATAACCAAACACATCAGCAGAGAAACATAAATTCTATCTCATAAATATCTAGCGTCGGTTTTCCTCCGCATGTCCTTTGTATTCGAGCGCAAACTCATGAAGTTATCACTCAATTACAAGGATAATAAATGGGAAAAGAATTACATTGTCCCATATCAGCTCTGGATAAATCCCCCCCCCCCTTTTCCCCCCCGCAGTTATGAATGCCAGATGAACGACAAACAATAACGGATCGGGGATGAGAACAGCTGTTCATTCCCCTCTATTCGTGTAGGGTAAGCTCTCAGGGTAACTCTGCGTCGGGGGTAACTGCGAAAGCGTTTCCCCTTAGTTGACCACCTTTTTTTCCATATTGATGTCGTGAAGCATTATTCTGAATAGGTTTACATGAAAACTGGGAAGAGACTGAATGAGGAAAATATATTTGAAGTACGAGAATTATTTTCGTGTCGTCCGGAGCCATCTCGTAACCATTTTGAACGCTGCTTTTGTTCTTACAAAGGTATTGATAAATAAATTCAGACTCTGTCTCGAGGTTGAAAGATTGAGAGATGGATTTTTGCCTTGTGCTCATCAGGAAAAAAAAACTTGGTTAATCTTGATGTCTGGTCCAGGCTTATGAAATTGAGAGTAGTCGTGCAAGTTTTCCTCTTTTAACGACTATTTTCCCAGATCTGTGGTGGGGAAAAAAAGAGAAAAAAGGGATGCCAAAACGAAAGCAAGCAAATTCCATGTTGCAGGAAGCTCTGCTCAAGTTCGTGCGATAATTGAACATCATCCTCAAACCCAGAAAAACTAAACCCAAAGGATCTGGCTTGTGCACGTGCCACCCAGGTCATAAGAGGATAAGATTGCTGAACATTATGGACTTGGAACATTATGGAAAGAAAAAGGTAGACCGTTTGAACTCGCCAGTCACGTTTAGTACGCTTTAGAAATTGGCAGTGAGATTTTTGAAGCGTTTTCACATCATCAGAGTGGTGCACTGCTGTAAGGTTTGTTTGGTTGCCTGATTTTTCTTTCGCTAAAGCTTATAAGAAAAGGTCTACTCACCGTGCCCTTCCTCTTTGTGGCTCATCGATTTGTCGTGGAGTTAATTTTCTGAAACCATCCCAGTTAGTCGAATATACTAATAACTCTCCCCTATTCTTCGATTTCTGCATTCCTTTCACTGCATTGTCTCCCTTTCCATAGCAATCCCATCGGTGGAAAAAACAGCTTCCCGCGACTGAGAGCACAGCTAGGAAATTTTCCAAAAATCAGCACTCTGCCTTGAATGATATACATGAGTCATGAAGAAACCGTATATATTGGCAACATATATACCGGTGATATTCATATAATCATAAATAAAAATGGGTCTGGCGGTCCTGGGCCAGCAGGATGAGATCTTATGACAATTACTCCGCAAAGTAAAGGTAGAGTTTGATGGCATTATTCCCGAGAATAGTTGTCATTCAGACGGGGAATCTCTCGGCTTCCTCAGACGCTTCAGCGGCCTTCCGACATACGCCACAGCAGGGGAGTCTCATCATGAAGGTGTCGTAGGGCTCCAGGCTGTGGAGGGGTCTGGGCAGGAACTTCCAGTTCTTCAGGACTGGAGGCAACCAATCGGGTCGCTTTCTCTGAAGGATGTTGATGACGACAGCAGCAATGAGGACCAATAGGAAGGGACCTCCGACCCCCAACAACACCCATATCCCGGCCAGGGAAAGAAGGAAGACCAAGAGGGGAAAGAGGCAGAACATGATCAACAAGTAGATGGCTGCAAACCATCGATACTTGGCTGTCGTCTCGCCCAAAATCTTGGCCAAGGGGATGGGGAATCTCATGAAGGGAACGACGTAAAAGAGCAAGATTCCTGTGACGTTGAAGAGAAGGTGACAGAAGGCGGCCTGGAGTGAGGGTTTCAATTTGTCTCCGTCTGCGGCCATAGCGGCCAAGATCGCCGTGGAAGTGGTACCGATGTTGGATCCCAGAGTCAACGGGTACATCCTTTCGACCGAGATGACCCCGATCCCCACCAGAGGAGTCAAGGTGGAAGTGAAGACGGAGCTGGATTGGACGAGGAAGGTCATGCCGGCTCCTACGACTATGGCGACGTAGCCGGTCAGCCACGGGACTCCAGGAAGATCTGCGTTCACGTATTTCTTCGTCGCCGCTGCGAACGTGCCTGTGAATGAAAGACGCTTTGGGATGAAGCCCAGGGAACTCGAAATCGCGACCCGCCCAACGTTTCAGGCCGAATATACACAATATAAGATAATCGTTTGATGATTCCTTCCACGATTTAACCCTTGGGTCCGCTGAGAAGTTCGATCTTGGCGATGCATACCGAAACGAGTTTGAGACTCCTGGTCTTGCCCTTATGGTGATTGTTTCCTCAATATGAAGCATCTGATTCCGACAAGTTTTCTCTCTATTTACAAATATGGCCCCCTTAGTTTCACTCACGAGACGCTTGTGCTCATGAGGCTAAGGAGGCATGCTTGCAGAACGGTAACTATGGCGACTAAGATAATAATAAGGGGGCTATCGCCATGTGACCACGACAGTCGGCATCAGCGTACGTAGGTTCTTTTCCAACTTTTGCTCTATCTCGACTCAAACAGTTTTGGGGGAAATGAATAGGGAGAAATTCGTGATTTAAAGAGCTCTAAACGAGAACCGGACCGCAGACCTTGGAGGATGAGATTGAGTTTGTTGACCATGGTGAGGAGGCAGTAGATCATCAAGCCGAGAGACAAGACGAGAAGGAGCCCTCCCACGCCGGCGTCGCTCATCCCCGTGTCGGAAAAAAAGTAGCAGCCTAAAGACGTTCAAGGAGAGCATTTATGATTAACGCTTTATCGGTGGGAAATCTTCGAGTGAAGCGGGGAATGGGCACGGACACGACTCCCCGCTGTCTCCCGTGCAGTGCTTCAAAAGACTCGCGTTGTTGTAATAGGGGTCGTTTTCGGCCCATCCGTTCAGAACGTTCTTGTCGATCTGCGTATCGGAAAAAAAAAATTCGTTTCGACCCGTTTCCGGTGGGACAGACTTCGAGATCCGTGGAAGAAATTCTCGAACCTGAACGATGCGATCGACGAAAGGGTCCGTGATGGCGGAGAGGAGTTGGACCTCGGCGTCTTGAGTCCCGACGTTTCTCGTCATCAAGTCGCTCACTCTCTCCAAGTAATCTGCAACCAGTCGAGAATTATTGCATCCGAGTGCACGCCGATTGGAAAATTAAGGCACTCTTCATTCTTCCTTTTATCTGATGGCGTCAACTGCAGTCCTTTGAATCCGAGCGCATTTTTTACATCAGAGGTTACTTTGACGCCGTACGATCCTTCGACGGAACATCGTTAACGAGATCTGCAAACGGACGAGATCGGACGCGACGAGATCGATCCCTCGGGTGGCAGGGTGGCACTCACGGGTGGCCATTTCGACGGGGAGGAGGACGATGACGCAGAGCCAGTTGAACATGTCGTGGATGGTGGCGCCGGTGAAGGCCCGGCGGAAGTCGTCGCGGTTCCCGATTTGGCTCAGCGCCACGATCGTGTTCGTGACCGAGGTTCCGATGTTGGCCCCCATGATCATCGGGATCGCCTGGCGGACTGTCATGACTGAAAAAGCGGGGGAGTCCTCGAATGACGAACCGTGAGGCGAGCTCGTGGGAAGGCTTTCTTAAAATGTAGTTTGGTTTTCGCTTTTAAATTTTCATATTGAATTTTTCGGTAAATTGGAATAGAATAATTCAGGATCCTTAAGTCTTTTCATTTCCGGACTCGTCTTTTCCCGCGAGACAACGATTTCTTCCTCACTTCCTGCCGTAACCAAAGAAACGATGATGGACGTGGAAGTGGAAGAGCTCTGGACGAGGACCGTGGCCAGGATCCCGATCACGACGTCCACGACCGGATTCTGCAGCAAGTCCGCGTCCGAAAATATCTGACCTGCATCGAAACACACGGCGTATCTTGCATGCCAAAACGAAAACGAAAAATTTGCCAAACGAAATATTCGTCTCATACTTGCGGCCCTCCCGCCGAGAAGCCGGAAGGACGAGGACAGCAGATGCAAGGAACATATGAAGAAATAAAGAGAAATGAAGATGATGAGAAGTCGAAAGGGAAGTAGGAGATAGAACTTCCCCGATTGCTGCGCCGGATCAGAATCCTCTGAAAGCACGAAAAGCAGAAACGGTTCCCTTACTCGGTTTGCCTCGTGCGCGAACAACAGGATTTGGATCATAGTATGCCCAATAGATGGAATTCGAGTATATGTATTGATAATTTTAATTCGCATAAATTTTTCTTCATAAATTCTTAATAAATTCTTACTGTCATTAACGTATTTCATTTCCTAATTTTCCTCATTCACACAATTATTGTTAATTTCTCATAATGTTTTCCTTGACGACCGCACGCGAGGGCATTAGGGCAAATGCACCGTCAGATTACCTTTGGGTTCAACGAGGGGGTTTTTGCTACCGGCCCCGGTCGGCTCAGGCTTATGGATGGAATCCGCGTCCCCGTTCGCATTCTTCTCCGAAGGTCCGAGCTGCCCCTAGACGTCGAAGACTCCCTCAAAAAAACCCTCGACCTCCCCCAGCGGCGAGGACGGACTCGAAGAGGGAGGACTCACCGGGTCGTACACCGTCTGGATGTTGTCGTGGAAGCGGCCCTCCATCGTCGCACGGTCGGGAACGGACTGGGGGGAAGACGGGGAATTCCTCCCACTTAAAAAGCCGATAAGACCGCGCGTGATGCGACGGAAAACCCGGACACCCTTTTGCAACCGGCAGTCGCTCTAATATTTACCCGGTGCACTTAGCCAAATTTGCCAAGGGCAAACGGCAATTCAACGACAGCAACAACAACAAATCTTGCGGCCCGGAAATCCAGTTAAAAAACGAGATCTCGTCCTGTTTGAAATTCGAATCCTCGTCTACGGCCGGTGAGATCTGGTCCCAGTTAAGCCACGGAAATTTACGGCACACCTACACGCAATTGGAGTGAATGCCACGATACGCCTGTTTATAATGAAAGACATTGACCAGATCGGGTCGAAGAACCTCGGAGAAAATATTCAACTCTCTGGAAACCTTAATGCGTCACGCCCAAACGAACTCATACGAGCTCTCGAGCGGGAATGTACAGGGCGTTCCAAAAGTGACTTTCGCTTCTCGGGCGTCTGTGGAGCGCAAGCGAGAAGACTTTAGACGCTTGAGAAAGGTAGGAATCGACTATTTATCGTTGGATTAGGTCATCCAAAAGCCATTAGGAAAGAGTAGGAAGTAAAAAGCAAAATTTGAACCCCAAACCCATCCAGTCATATGTCCGGACGAAATGGGGGGGGGGGGCTTCAACTCGGGTTGATAAGAAACTGTACTTACTTCTTGGAATGAGGGCAAGAGGATCTCATGAAGGCGATTAGTTTAAGTGGGGTGTCGATGAATTGAGCTTATCAAGCTCAAGCACATGGACGGATCGAGATGGCCACTTGGTTCGGTCCTTGCATGCTTCCTCCTTCGCATGATACCCAAAGCTTTTGCCGTGGCATTCTTCGCGTGGCAGAATGACCCACGAATCAGACGATAGTTGGATTGTCATTCTAGGGTTATGGGTTATGGCGGGACTTCATTCACATAGAGGTTTGTTTTCCCCCACCAAGACAGCATGAGCAGACGACAGGATCTGCGCAGATCCTCTCGCATGTTCTCACTCCGTATTCCCGTTTCACCTCCTCTCTTCCCCTCCGGAATTCTCGTACGAGGACGTGCCTGACTCCCCTCTCACCTCCTTCCCTCCCCTCCGGAATTCTCGTACGAGGACGTGCCTGACACTCCCCTTTTACTTCCTCCCCTCCCCTACAGAATTCTCGTGCCAGGACGTGCCTGACACTCGCCTTCTCGCCCCCCATGTCGCCGTCTGGACGTGTGACTGGGACAGGGACGTGCCTTCCTTCTCTTCTACCTCTTCCCTCTTCAAAATCCCGTCCCCATGCAACCTACTGAGGGCAATCTTTTTTTCACTGATGGCATTCGCGCTTGGCTGTGTGTGGAACCATCATATATCAATAGGCTTTGGTAGCGCCTATTACCTTTCTCCTCCTGTGACAAAATTTAATCTCCTCGTATTCCTCTATGAGAGCATTGACAGGAACGAAATTGGACATATTTCTTCCTCTCTCAACACAGAATCGCTCCAGCAAATTTGAAGCTCCGTCTCCCCGGGGTTGTGGAGAACACTGAATCTTGTTTTTGGAAAATGTGAATTTCATTCCGTTCCCTCCCCCCCTCCGCTCCCCCTCCCCCCCTCCCCTCCCCCCTCCCCTCCCCCTCAGGAACAGGATGAACAGGATGGCGCCATGCATCAATAGCATGGCATCACCATGTATTTCGTGCTTCCCGGAGGCATTCTCTCCTCAGGCCTCGTCGGGACAGTTCGAGGAACTCGATAGGCCTAACGTTCCACGTCCACACTGAAATGGTTCATGAAACTCGAAACAGGCCTCGAATCGGCCTAACGTTACACGTTTGACGAGAGGTCTCGATGACCATGGATTGGTCGTTATAGTCCTAATCGGCCACGTATGTCGAGGATTGAGTTTCTTTAAGCGAAAAAAGACAGGCATAGGCCCGACCGAGACCGAGACAGTACGTCGGTAAGGCCTAGGCCGTTCACTCGCGTTCGTGAGTCCCATAGATAAGGGGGCTGAGGCTGAGGTCGATGGAAAGGAAAAGCCTTTGAAAAGTTGTTTTCACTTTATGGCATTTTATTTAGTAAAAGTTTAGAGACCTAAGCGGCCCGATCGGTCCCACTCGAGGAGAAGCTCAAGCCCGTGAAGCTCTGCCGACGCGGGCGTGGGACGTGATTCCACTCGGGCGAACCGGGTCGAGTTCGGAAAAGTTTATCTGTGCAGGCTTCGGGCGGTAGAGAAGAATGAGGAAATCATAAGCGATTAGGACAAGTGGAGTGCTGGCGCCTAACAGGTGGAAGGAGGGGGGGGGGGCCACGAGTGGTTCCATCCCTCCCTTACCTCTCACAGTCTGAGAGGTAAGGGAGGGATGGAATGATAGTGCATCGTCTGCTACGATTTACAAGTACCGGAACGAGGATAAAGTCCAACCGTTCGATAGCCCGTAAACCTAGAATGACGATCCAAGTATCCTCTGAATCGTAGGTCATTCTGCCACGTGATGCGCGGAAGCAGCTTTGGATATCATGCGAAGGAGGAGGCATGCCGGGGAAAACGTGACTGATTCTTGCAGGATTTTCCGACTCGACGTCTGTGAAATCGCTATAAATCAGATAATTATGAATATATTGGCATGTAATGGGGCAGAGCCCTTCGTGAGAGTCGTCTCTAAAGATCGATCCACAAAAATGATAATATCTCCTCTTCGTTCCAGAGTGATCCGGGTCCGGCGTTCGAAACGGCTAAAAACGCCTGATTTTCGAGAGGAATTTCAAATTCTGCCAATTCTGCCAAAAACTGCCAATAAGATTCGAACGCCACTTTGCATGGAGACGCAACCGGACCCGCTGCAAAATCGAAAAATCCATACGAAGTTCGGAGATAGAATCCAAGGAAGAGAACGAGACCGATTAAAAAAATTCTGCGTTTATCGATGCCTCTGACCCATCGAGATCGTGACCTTTCGACCCTACTTCCTGTCCACCCCACTGACCTTCGACCTCTCGAAAAAATTTTGGTTCTTGAGGGGATTCCTGTTTCCCCAAATTCCCGAGTCTGTCAACCGTTCTCGACGATGAATCGGAGGAATTATCTCCGCAGTGACAATCGTAGTCTAAAGTTAGACTCCCGCGCTTAATCTCTCCCCGATATATATTTTTTCCCATTCAAGAAAATAGTAGTCGCATTCCTACGAGGATAGTAGCTCGTAGCCCCGTGCAATTGGCAAGGCCAATGTCCGCCAATGTCCGCCAATATTCGATGGAGTCGAGAAATTGCTTCATGTAAATATTACTTTTTTTTCATTTCCCACGTCTTCGTTAAGTCTATTTCTTATGTGGTATTACCAAAACAAATTGACTCTTCAATCAAATATGGCGCGATAATAAACTTCAGTTTGTGCGTTCATAATTAAAAAAAAACGTGCAGAAGTATCAACCGACGCGTCACGCGACGAGCAAAAAGAACGTGAATTGACCCTCGAAATGCAATTAATCTGACTTCTGTTAACGACAGCAATTAAATTTTTATCAGCTGAAGAAGCCAATTTTATTTTATGAACGGGATAGGGATCAAGTTTCATCAGTCTTGAATTGCAGCAGAAAATTTTCATGCAAATTTTGCATCTACTATTGAAAAAGTGGCCCAGGAAGAACATTTTTTTCTTCCATACTTTTCGCTGTGAAAAACTGAGCGCAATGTTGCCGGATATTAAAGCGATAAATTGAACAAAATAAATTGGAATTGGTATTACAGCTGCCCCGTTCTCGCACCGTGGAGAGGACTGTCGGCAGGCCGTGAGGGTGTCATCCGTGACCTGGCGTGACCCGAGGAATCACCAGACCAACGCGAACGTACAGCTTCTGTGCCATTTCGCGAAGTATTCTCACGTGCTTGCAAGCTCTTTTAACGTGGTTTCGAACCTCCGCCCGGTCGTCCAATGATATACGAACCGACTTCAGACCGGTGTAACACGTGCGGAGGGGGCCCGACTCCGACGTCAGAGTCGACCCCGGTCGACCCCCTCCGTGACCGCCGCACGCCGATGCACGTACTCGTGCAAATGCACTCGACAGAGATAACGGCCGAAATTCGTCCCCGTCGGGACGGGCGAATTTCACGCGGGGAGGACGTGGAGGAAGCATGCAGAGTGCACTCGTCATCGCTCCCCCCTTGTGACCCGACCGTGCCTTGGCGTGCACGTGCATACCCTTATCTCGACGGAATCGCCGTCGAGCATCCGGGAACGTGAGTTTAAACATCGGAACTCGGTCTCGAGTGGGACGCAAAAAAAAGACTCCATGAGATTGTGTCCTCGAAGAAATATGCGGCGGCAATTATCGGTGGCGGCTCGTGGACGAAAAATCTGGCGAAGCCAGCCCATCATCTTTATAATGAATTCATCGTAGTATTCATGGGAGCACGAAACACGAAAGTTGTGCTTAGTCGTTCAGCGAAGAACCGTTTCGTGTTTGCGGTTCATATTGCATCGAAACCGCACCGAAGCCGAGCGGTAATCGAAACCGATCGAACACTCGAGCGCGGGAAGAGGCGCATCCGACCGGAAGAGGAAAGAAGTGGTCTGACGACTTTCTCCCCTTGCGAGTTTCACAACTGCGGAGATACAAATCGGCAGCGCGAATTTGGACGATCGAAAAGCCCTCTACTTGAAGCAAAGGAGCCTAAAGACAAACTAGCTCTTGCTAGCAGGCGCCCGCTCGTGCGCAATGCAGAGAGAAAGGAGAGACCTGCCTCCCTTCTCCAATATACTCTCGTATTGCCGTTGCTGCGGGATGCCCCTATGCGTCCGTTTCCTAGCCGGAGGAGACCTCCAGGCTCTGGCCTCTCATACGCGATTTGGGGCAAGCTGTCTAGAGTCTCAACTTCGCTCGTTTTGTGTCGACTGAGAATGAATCCAATGATTATCAGAGACTTCTTTAAGTTAATTGCTATCCGAATGGATATTTTTAATTGCATGGAAAAGGGTCTCCTTAGAATATTTGAAGAGGCAGGGCCTCCCTTGCCTCCCTCACTCCCTCGACTCCCTTGCCTCCCTTGCCTCCCTCACTTCCCTCACTCCCTCGACTCCCTTGCCTCCCTTGCCTCCCTCACTCCCCTGACTCCCTTGCCTCCCTCGACTCCCCTGACTCCCTTGCCTCCCTCACTCCCTCGACTCCCTTGCCTCCCTTGCCTCCCCTGACGAGCTGCCACTGGATCATATTGCCTTTCGCACAAAATCGTGCGTTTGCTTAAAAAAAAAAAGAAAAGATGTTTGAACTTTGACGTTTCCCTCTAGGTAGAAATAAATTCCCATTTCTCCTTTACTCCATTCATTAGACAGGAAGTACTGTAGAAGTGACTACTCGTGTGGATTTTATTCCTTCTCGGCGATTCCACGTCTATTTCCGATTTTCAAGGAAATGAACGAACTCATCGTTCGAGCAGCTCCGGATTTCTGCTTTTATGGCAATACGAGGACTTTTTTAACCTTCATCCCTATTACAAAGCCCCCCCCAACCCCCCCCCCCCTTGATAACACACTTATCTATTCTCAGAGGAGACTTGAACATTCTAAAAAAAAAGCTTGGAGTGTGTCCCGTCTATTTGAGAAATATGCATTGACATAGTTCCGTAGAGTGCATTTCAAATGACACAGCGTCCGTGTTATCTCCTGCATCCGGAAAACTCATGCCTGTTTCGCACCTGTGGGTGAGGGAGGGAGAGTGAGGGGTGGTGAGGGGGGGTGAGTGAGGGGTGGTGAGGGGGGGTGAGTGAGGGGTAGTGAGGGGGGGTGAGTGAGGGGTGGTGAGGGTTTTGTTTGTTCATATTGGCACGACCAGAAATACCTCTTGACGCACTCAAGCCTGGCACTGTATTGCATAACCGTGTGCAACATTTTCATCTGGAAACGCAGTCGCTAAGGATGTGTTGAAGCTTCGAAGTTTGTCCATTTTTTGTCCTTTTTTGTCCTTTTTTTGTCCTTTTTTGTCCTTTTTTTTGTCCTTTTTTGTCCATTTTGACATCCCGTGTCGAGGTCGAGCGTATGTAAGTCTCTAAACCCCAAAAAATGGCGGGAAAAAAAACTATTTTCGGAAATTGGTAGGGGGAATCTGCTGAAATAGGGATTTTAAATATTTTTGAAGTCTTTAGCCTTTTGCTGTTGGCTTAAAAAATGCTGCCTTCCTCGGAAATAAAAGTTTCTTTCGTGTCTAACATCGCTTTTTCCCCTTTTCTTTACATTTAATGTATTTTCTTTTAGATAGAAAGGTGAAATTTAACCCGGTTTTCGTCCCGAAATAAAGGCTTCACTGATTGACCTTGATTCCCGAAATAAAGGCTTCACTGATTGACCTTGATTCCCGAAAGGAAAATGTAAATCGCGAATAAAGGCGGAACCGGAAGACTTCGCGACCACTTCGCGAAAAAAGCCTTAACCCTTTCGCTGCGAACCCTGTCGCTTTTCGCAGCGAAAGGGTCAACGAGGACATTTTCCGCCTCATTAACCCATAATTAATTAATTAGAGTCTCAAAAGGGTTCATAGTTAGCCGCTAATTTCAAATTTAATCGCGGTGAGATGGTGCATCGCCAACAACGGAAAGGGCACGCGTCTCACTCTAAAAGCTCCAACCATTTTTTTTGGCTAGATATCTTCTCCAAAAAAAAAAATTTGGCGCGCCATTTTCGTCACATCCCCAGGGGAATGGAGCTTCAAGTTGGCTGGAGTCATTTTATGTCTCGAGCGAGTTTCGATTTCATTTCTCCAAATGCCCATCGGCATCGTCAAATCGTCCTTGGCGACCTCGTCGTCCACGTGGACGCAGTCGCTGCGAGGCCCACTCCGCCGTTCGCGACCGACTGCCCCCTCGTCGCTATGCAGGGGCCCGACCGACTGCCCCCTCGTCGCTATGCAGGGGCCCGACCGAGTGCCCCCTCGTCGCTATGCAGGGGCCCGACCGACTGCCCCCTC
>CAJPEV010003521.1:0-20012 GCA_905338385.1 Darwinula stevensoni | reverse complement strand
CTGGCCAACCCTGCACAGATGAACATAATCACAAATTGGAATCTGGAACAGCTCAAATCCTTTGTCAACTACCATTCCTTCAACATGAAAACTGTCTGAACTCAAAATCTTACATCATTCATCTCACTTCCATAACACAAGTCTAAGTCAAGGTTTGCACATCTCTTTTTACATTGCTCATAGGAAGATAGTCTGGTTCATAGGGAGCAAACATATTCCTAGCACATAATTTTAAACTGTTGAATCAACATTGAATAAACATTTGGAACATTGTTACAACGCTGGTCCAACATAGCCTTGTTTGCTGGGTTGTTTCTATTTAGCAACTGATTATAAAAAAACTACAAAACATTGACAGGTGGAATCCCTCCTCTATCCCTCATCTGATTGGGTCTTCCAGCAATCTTAGAGAACAAAGAACAGTAAGGCAAATGTAACCATTCAATTTGGTCCATACCCACAAACTAGAATGAAAAAGACATCATGGGACCCAATTATGATGACATGCTAAGGCCTTTCCATGAAATAATCTAATTTCAGATTAAGTTTTACATTGCATGCAAACCAGCAACATTAATTGTGTTTCTCATCTTTTCCCCCAACTGTCTATAAGGCTTCTTTAGATATTCCATGAAATATCAACTCCCTCCCTTCTGACCTTCTTTAGAATGAAGCAAATTGTCAAAATTTTACTTTCATTCCAAGCCTTAATCACAAATATAAATGGGTTAAGGGGTTATTCTGTAAAACTTATGGGAACTTCTGAATTGCACTCTGGCCTTTGAAATTCAAACAACCATAGACATATCAAAACATAACGATGCTCTGCAGGTGGTAGGAAACTCTTGAAAGTTGAGCTCCCCTAATGGTCATAATTCCCCCCCTCCCCTTGGAAGAACTAAAATAATGTGGGACTACAGCTCCAGCCATCCTACACCTAAGAGCATGTCATGGGGCTTACATAGTGCCAATATATCCAAAGTTAGATATCATATATGTTTAGCCCTGGCTTAGGACCCACAATGAAGTTCATAGGAAAGCTGGTATGTGATTAAGTGAATTAAGTCTTTGCACGTGTAGCCCAGTTTTTTTAAGAAGCTTTTCGCTCCCCTCTCTTCTGGGCCTGATCCTCCTCTACAGGCCTTCTGGGCCTGTAGAGGAGGATCCATCCTTCTGGATGGATCCTCCATCCAGAGGAGATCCATCCTTCTGGGCCCTCTACGCCCTCAAATGACCCATCTTGCTTTAATTAACACCTCCTTGCTCCTCTCCTTGAATCCTTGAATTACGGGCCTATGATTTGTTTCCCTCTCTTTCTCGAGCCATCTCAGCGAGAATGTGTAACATTGGGTTATCACGTGCTACTCTGAAGTTTGTAACATCTCCTCAAATATATCTGTTATTGGTTACGTCACATCCGCCAACTCGTAGAGCACGTGCTCATTCCACATGATGCTCAGTGATCGCCCACCTCCTATAGGGCACTTCTATTTTCCTCAACGAAGCAGCTTCAATTGCATATCATTTTAACAATAAAACATAAACATCCATAACACTCAATACGAATGATGGTGTCGGGCACAGAGTTTAAAGCAAAATCATCGATGAAACTGAAATATAATATTGGGCATCCATGGCGATGAAGTGCTAGGCCGGACCTTCAAAGGGTTCAGGAAATACGTCGTTTTCAGATTGAATTCGTACCCAGTGGCTGTATTTTGGCTGAAGAGTCAGGGGGCCAGGGCAGGAAAGTGGGGGTGCCCAACCCCACCCCATCCGAGCGATATCAGCGATATCATATTAATGTTTTTCACTTGAGTCAGACACTGTTTCAATTGACTTCGGCACTCATGCATGAGGAACGTCACAAGCACGTGTGTCCGAATATAGGGAAGAATTGTCTAACTCAAGTGAAAAAACACTTGCCAAGAAGGCGCCAAGCTCTGTCTCATGGGTGCCCCGCCCCGCCCCGTAAAATACGCCACTGTTCGTACCCCATTCATCCCCAATACACACGAAAAGGAGCACTTCCATCGATTGCAGATAGCGACACCGATAAGCGCGGTTATTTAAAACCATCTGATGAAGGATGTCCTCTGGGGTCTGAGCTTTCTTTCGCAGTTTTCTTCTACCCAGGGGGAGGGTGGTGGTACTACGAATTCAATCCGAAAATAATTTGCGAGTGCACTAATTGATTTAAGATGATAGGCTACAACTACTGGTATTCTTTAACGTTAGACAAACCGACTGTGGAAATATAGTGGCTTTTGAGCTTAGAGCCCAAATGCACAAACCTCACTTAGGGGAGATAACGGGGCCTTTTAGCGAAGGAGCTCTTTTTCTCCCATAGGAATCCATGTATTCTTAAAGGACTGTTAACTATCTATAGTTAACAGTCGGATCTCACCATACTGGCGATACGTGTTGCACCACCAACGCACCAAATGGAATACAAACAGCGTATGAAACTGGACTCGAAGAATGACGTAAGCGGTTACATGGGAATCCCTTCGAGAGGCACGTGCTACTCGCGCGGGTCGGAGGGAAATGCACTCAGGCGGTTGCCTGTGAATCCCTTGATTGTCGATGCATAGCCCTGAGGGTTCATGGGGGGAGGGAGGAGGGGAAGGCTTCCTTGGCACGAAGTGGAATACGGAGGTTAACATGCGTCTAGACAATGCAAGGCAACTCAAAACCACCCTCTCGACTCGGCTAGAGACGCATTATTGGTTTTGCAAACGCCTTTCAGGCGACCCGGCACGGTCGGGAAGCGAGAGATATCAATATAAATCGAAAATCCAGCTGATGTATTTTTCTCTTGAGAAAAATTAATCGAAATGCGAAAATTGATAGAAGTATATCGTCTCGATTCACCGATTTCTCTGAGTGCATGAGTTCGATGTGAATGAGGAAGACCTGTGACTTAAACCCTACCCAGCTGAAAAGTAAATAAATACGAGAAACTCGCTGGTATTGAATTATGGCTGGAGAAGGTGAGTCAGAGATACCTGACTTTAAGGCATATGATAAGATTAGATAGTTCATATCAATATGTATTGGCTAAATAACTCACTGAACACAAGGCGTGAACAATTTACCGTGCCTCAAGGAGGATTTTCTCGCACTTTCAGGGTAAGCGCTCCACATCACCTACAAAGTTACTTACAAAGTAAGCAAAGTTAAATTTACTGTTTCCAGTTTCAGGGAATTTCTCAGCCGCATGAAGCGGAGTCCCAAATCTGATTAAAAATTTCCGTCGTCTCATGCACGTTAAACCTCATCATAATATTACCCCGGAGGATTCTTATCAATCTTATTATAGAGTCAGTCCCTTTGCTACTGAAATAAAAAAAACTAAACCGGTTGTAAGGAAAAAACTTGCGGATATAGATTGGTTTGAGTTCCAAAAAACTCCCTAAATTAAAGAAGTTTTAAAGTTCGACTAATCATAGATTCCATTCATATGCGGCAATACATAATGAAATGATACATGTGATATCATAACTATTGGTTAGGTCATATATTTTTGTTATTTGGCTCCAACAAAATGGTGCTGCCATTCTTGTATGCTGTGTCGTCGAGCAACGCAAAGCCTTTTAACAGAAACCAAGAAATATGCCAACTACAGTAATTTGGAACAAATGAAGGTGGAATAGGGAAAATAATGTTATTTCGCGTTATTTCATATTTATATTGATTGAAACTCTGCTCAAATCGAGAAAGTCTCTCCATGCGGCTTTCTCTTTTCTTCAATGAGCCAAATTGAGTCTTTCTGCATAAATACTAAATATATTCTTAGCCTAAATATCTTCGCTGAGAAAATACATTCCATGGATATTTACCAATGTTTTTGTTCGTCAAGTACGAATAGGAATTGATCTAGATAATAAAAAAACATAACAGTTCTCTCTTTCTATCATTTCCAATGTATCTAATGGGAAAAAGTAGTTGCGAAATGCAGTGGCGAATGCCTCGGAAAAAAAACCAGGACTGATTTTTTTGTGCGTCTGTCAATATCACAGAAATTAATTTCATTACATGGACTGATAGATTAGACTATTGGGCAGAGTTGTGTCAGCCTTCATCTGACTAGCATCTTGAATGAGAGTTTGGCTGCCAATGTAGCATCTCGGTGTGTAAGGCGTCTGTCAAATTCCCAGAGTGTAGCAATGCTTCATCTCATTTTGTCTCAATCCGGGAATACAGCTGCAGTGACTCATGAAACGTTGCTGAAGTCATTCTGAAATTGCTGAGGTTGCTGGTCATTCCTCCTGCAGTCAGCTTCTCATGCGGATCAGAGCAATCAATGAGGGCGGCACGAAATCGAAAAGCAATCTGGTGACATCCGGTGCTAGCAACTTTAGAGTATTTTGTCCATCGCGTAAACAAACTCGCAATGGTAGAGCTTTCTGTGTGTAAGATAGAGGTGGAGGAGCAGATAGCACCATGTGTCTCGCGAAGTATAAAGGGAATGCCAATGAACATATCTGAGTTATAGCTTGAGCGATAGAATAGGATGTGTCATAGGGCTGCACGAATTGGAAAATGTCCATGGATGCAGTGGCATGTGGCGATTAACATATTGTAAACGTATTCAATCATTTGGGCAAATTATTTTGTATCCTAGCTTACGGCGCAAGCAGCCTCATCTATGTCATTTTAGAAGCTGAACTTAACAGTACTCTTCGAAATCAATTTCCTTTCTGTCTGCCTTCTTTCACATCATGACTTTTTTTTCTCAAGATTTCTTCATACTCATCATGGCGGAATCGACACCTGAAGGCGTTGTTAGGAACCACTTTTCAATGCCTGAATTGTTCGAAAGAATGGAACAATTTTCCTTCCACGAGGAAACGAAGAAATTTGTCAAGTGGGAATTCCGTGATTGGAAAGACGGGTGTCATGTCCTCCCCAACATCATTCAGGACGTAGAAGATAGCGAAGGTGACATAGCCGAAATGGAGATGATGAAGAGGATTTACGAATATGCTCATGATGAAAAACAACCGATGTTCGTCGTGGCCAACGTCAAGGCTCTAGAAGATGATTGGAAGTTTGACGCGATCATTGTACATCGTCGGGTGGGAGTCAAGATTCTTCAGGTGGTATTTTCGAAACCGGAACGTTTGACAGAGGCATTGGAGGAAGCGGAGAGGCAAGTAACGGAGAGCATAGCGAGGATCCGACGACTTTATGAAAGAGCCTTCCCAGATTCATCATTCGAAGGGACAATTCGCGGCCAATGCGGATATGCCTGCTTTCCCTGCAACTTTTTCCCAGTCACGCTTCAGGAATGGAAACAAAAAGGAGTTCTCACTAAGGATGAATGTAAGAACCCCGATTCCTTCAAAGAATGGTGGAAGAAGTTCATATTCTCCAACGACGACGAACCCCTTCCAGAACTCATTCCAGAAGAGAAATACTTGGATCTCCTGTCAATGTGTGTCACTGTCCCATTACTTTCTCGTATTCCCCCTGATAATGAGTGCACTCTTAAAATACATATGTTATATTCATCATTGTCTTTTTCAGGTTCATGGGAGCCTGGTGCTTTCGACCAAGCATAGACAGGCAAAACTTAGGTTGGTTGGTGCATGCGATTTCTTCAACGTTGCCCCTCCTCGTCCCATGCCATCTAAACTCCCATTTGAAATGGGTGGAATGTGAATCCCGGCCCTGGATTAGGACCATAGAAGGCGGGGCTGGGACAGGCAAGACTTGGCTCTTGACTGAATGTGCATCCAGCATGCTGGTCAATGACCCTTCCAGGAAAGTGCTCGTTCTATGCTTCAACAGACCACTTAGGTGTTATCTCGAGCACGAGATAAGGCGTGCTACGATGGAAAAAATGAAAATTAATGGGCAAACACCTTATGAGAGTATCGGCTTCGACGTTAAGACTTTCGATGCCTTCATGAAGTGGTCGTCCCCCCAAGACTGGACGGATGAAGACAAGAAAGAATGCCTGAGAGACACCTTGGCTCGAGGGAAGTCCTCGATAAGAGAAGAGCTGGGCACATACGATTACATATTTGTGGATGAAGCCATGGATCTTTGCAGATATAACAGTGTGTCTGAAAACAATGAAGTCTCATGGCTGAACCTGATAGAAAAAATATTGGATGGTTCTGGATGCCTTTTCCTAACCTTCGATCAAGACCAAATCGTGTATCCTGAACAGAAATTGACAAAGAAGGAAAGGCGGTATTTGAAAAACTCGAGAAAACTCCATGTGAATATCCGCAATCCAAGACTAATATGCGAAAGTTTTCTCGCCCATGTCCGAGAGGAAATTCGAGAGAATGTGAAGGTTGGACATCAAATGATAGGGTACCCTATCGTCTACCAGAAGCCCTATCTCCCTGCAGAGGACGATGGTACCCGTCTGGAACAGGGCGTTAAAAATGTCGACGCCATCATCAGGGACTGTTTATCAAAAAATGTTAACCAATTTGTCATTCTCACTCGGAGCATTCACCATAGCAATAGTGTGATATCGGAGTTGAATAAGGCTCTGAAAGACCTATACTCTTACTCACTGTATGACGCTGAAATGCAGCTAAAGGGGTCTTCCTCTGGACGCCACATCTCTGATGTCGATCCCAATCAGAGGGAAATCCTCCTCGTCGTGGACTCAGTTCGCCGATTCAAGGGCCTGGAGGCCAGCGTAGTCATCCTGTTCGACTTGCTATATTCTTCAGAGAGAAGAAAACCAGACATGGGATTCGGCGGTGTATCTGACGACGACATTCTGTATGTCGCTAAAAGCAGATCCACTTCTCTTCTCTACGTCATAGGAACAAAATTGGCTTGTGAGCGAATACGGAACAAGGAAAATGAATGTACTGACGAGTCCGCTAAGAGGAAAAGGATGAGAGAAACGCCGAGCAGTGGGCCGAGCGGGAGCAAGTCCCGAAAGACTCTCCAGCAGGATCAATAGCGAATTCCTTTCATGTAGATCAATTCTGGAGGTTCAATTTCAGGAAGGAAGGAATTTCAGGTCAATTCTGGAGGAACAGGCAGACGATTTAATTTTCGGATGCAATGTTACATTGAAGATTGATGGGACGATTAGAACATGATTCACTCTCACAACCAATCAATGCGCCTAGTTGGGCAGACATCTGAATTGTCAATCCAATTTATCAAGGAAAATCCTACGAAATCCCTGGGGACTCTTTATGCGAATCTATTTTTGTGAGAGGAAAATATGTTCCTATTCTACTGAGCGAATAAATTTCTTTCATTCCATTCTCTCGTATCGAAGTCCAAAATTATATGGGGATTGCTACTGTCATTGAATCTGAAATTTATGTCAGAGACTCTCTTGTGCAAAGTGTAAGTGAAGATCCACTTGCCTATTGACCCTCCATTGCACTTTGGCTTATGAGTAAAAGTTTACGCTTTTATGTAGATGTATCGCATGCATGTATCGCATTAGGATATGTATCAATGCCAAGGAAATATATGATGGATTTATATGGTAAAACCACTTCTACCATTTCCTTATTTCCAGACAATTTCTGTCTCTTCACCAGGTGAAGCTCACTTTTTCACAGATTTCCTTAAATTGGAAATTGGAAGCTTCGACTCGAATTGCATAGACCAATTATGAATAATACTTATCGTCAACAAGTGGCAGGTAAACCTGCTGCAAACCAGAAGAAACCTGGTGATCTATTGTTGTGGAAGGAGTCACCATGGTATTCAGTCGCTTCCACCCACGTAGCACTCAAACGTTTAATGCTTGTTCAAAAAACGTTTCATTTAAGGAATGGCCATCGTTTCATGAATATCCTTTACAACGTTCTACTGCCTGCTTAAATATCCGACATTTCAGTGCTGTCAAAAACATTTCCAATTATTCGTTCCCATGAAACCATCAAGGTCGTGAATAGGTTATCCCCAAGAAAAGGGAGGAACGAACTTTCTTACTCAGGATTCATCCAATACGCAATTACCTTCTTGGATGAGATCAATTCTTCAGTCCATGTAATGCCCTACTCCTGTGACAGTGGTCGACACTTGTGAAACATTACTTCCTGTCACACAGGCGATGCTCAGCCACCCTTTTCATTATCATTTGACGCACCCGACATTTGTTGTCGCACCTTGGGGATGTCCAGTTTCACCCGGCGACGGTCGGCCGGCATTTGGTGGAACGCATGGAATGTGGCGCCTGGCAGACGCATCCTCCGTTAAAGGGCCAGCTGGAGACCCCGGCGATAACTTTCAATCTGGTGTCGAGAGCATCACACACCCTCGGAGCTGCACGAATCAGCGTTTTTTCGTCGAACAGTGTGATGAAGCTTTGATGAATCCACGATTTCCTGCCATTATGAATTGATGAATATTCAAAGGGTTTCAACCAGATCACAATAGTTTACCATAAATAAATAGATACATTTCGACGACCACATAAAATTGCAATCACTCTTACATACAAACCATTAAATATAGAGGGCTGGAAATTTTCACACGAATTACTTGGCATCCTACAATATATCCTTCTCATGTAAGAAAAACTAGCTCCGACGTACCGTTTTCCTTATATTCGCTCGCGATGGACCCTTAAGTTACAATGGGGGATACATTTTGCCAATCGCGGCTTCTGATGACATGCGTGTCATTGGAGAGAACTTGAAAATACTAAGAAATTGGAAATGTCATGGGCTATATCCAATCGATGCGTGTGGTCAAGAGTCATAGGTAACAGAACGGATAATGAAACAATTGAGCTGCAGCCCTTCCATCTGGCATTTGCTCGAATATACACACAAAACTTAATTAATCAACTATGTATAACAATTTTATTTTGTTTATAACGATGTGAGAGACGAGACTTTTCTGGTTGGAGGAAGTCCTCATGGCAAACATGCCGATGAAAGAAGCATCACACTTGTGCTTCTATGATATGATCTTTTATCATTATTCATGGGCTCGTATTTTTAGTTTCACACGCCGATAGATGACAATGACCGCAAAGAGGCAAAAGAGAAGCCTTTATTAAATTCCTGAAGCAGCTTTTTGGCCACTCCGTATAATCGACGGTTAGTCAGGCCTCACCAGATCCGCACATTCTACGCATCATCGAGGAAATCCGCACAAACAGAAAAACACGAATAATTACGGGGGATGGGAACGAGGAAAGCGATGAGGCCAGGCGGGGAGAGGAAATGCCAACGGTTCAAGGCCGCTCCGCACTATATAAGGCCTCGACCCGGACACCCATCCCTTCAGATCCGCTGCTGCCTCACCGAGCTGAACATCGCTCTCCTCTAACTTCACTCGCTGGCCCATTCCAAGACTCGAAATTCAGGACAGGTTTGCATTCTCTCTCTATTTCTTCTTTTTGGGTTCAGTTTAATGGGGCCATGGGTCGGTCTTTCTAGGTGGTACCCCCTCGACATTGAATTTATAAATATATTTCAAGTATTTATAATTTACTCGATATTTCTGGTGTCCAGTTTTCCTGGCATCTTCAGGTTAGTCCCTCTCTCTTCAAATCGTTAATTCATGACACGAGGTGCGTGTCATCATTCATTGTCATCAATGCATGTTAAGGGATACCTGAATCTTTGAACCCTTGCTGGGTAGGCATTCTGCTTTCCTAACTCTTACTTGAGGAAAACTTGGTCAATGGCTGATGTGATGGAAGTTTTGAGAAAAGCAAAATGATGGCAATGTAATTTTTTGCCCGATTACTTTCATTCTGAAAGGTCGTGTTGTCAATGAGATCGTCAATAACAGTAATATGACTTTTTTAACAGAAAACTTTTATTATCTCTATCATATCATGGATGAAAGTTCGCAGTTGTCCTAAGAATGCTCTATAAAACTGCATGAAACATTGCAATTATGTTGGGTATATGGCTCTTGAGAACATGGGAAGCACACAGATGGTTACGACGACTTTGGCGACGATGCTGATAATTGCTGCCCCGTGGGAAAGCGCCGGTGCTGCCATCTGTGACGACGGGAGTGCAGTCTGCATTGCCTCATGCAAGAGTCGGAATTGTGAAACGGGAGATTGCGTCGGTGAAATAGGCCGCCAAACATGTAAATGCAACCAGTGTAAGGCCGGCATTTCATGTAGATTTTGTTGCGGCTGCTGTAATAGGCCTAATTGTGGTCTGTGCTGTCCATTTTAAGTGCGATGAGGGATTAGCAATCATTCCGCCATGAGACTCTTCCTCCAATTAATAAAGTATTGCCACGACTGCACTATTTATTTTCCCACGGTGATAATCACATACCACCCTATAAGGACTTATCAAGGCGCAGCCCTATAATTAATGGTCGACATCTTGTACCTTCACTACAGACCTCCAGGACTTCATTGAATGCCTGACAGCAGGGATATGGGGCCTGTTCATGGCATATAAAATTGGTCAGAACTCACAGCGTTACGAATTTGCGCATTTTTTACTATAAATTAGTTCACTAATTGAAGATAAAAAGGGCTTAATCAATCGGGCCATACAGGCATTATTCCCATGAAACTTCCTCAGCAAAAGTAAATACAAAATTGAGAGATGAGTTCAGAGGCGAAGCAACGTCATGAGAGTATGTGTTGCACTTTCCATGTGGGACTTCACGACCTAAGTCATTGAGGATTTCATGTGCATTTCATTACTTCTTGGACCCATAATGCATCTACAATGGAGGGGAGCGAATAATCTGTTCTTCTTCTCATTGTAGAAATACTTCACCGGGAATTCGCGAATAGTGAAAATTGACTAGCGATAACACTAACGCGAAGGGTGAGATACGCGTACGTGCAGACGCCAACACCGAACGGGCTCTCTCAATGCCGAGCTCTTGGGAAAGGCCGCCTCCACCCGTCGTCCTCCTCCCCATTCCATGAAAGGAGGCCCATCACTGGACGGGGGCTTGCACATGATGTTGTCATCTGCTGAAATCCAGTTTCAGCCAACGCCGAAACGGAAAGGAGCGTGAGATTGCTCGCGCTCTTAGAAGGAGGAAAGGACCAACCCGACATCATGCTGCATCATGTCACTTCCCCTATAGTGGAATGTAGTAATTTCAAAAACCAATTTTCATGGTTTACCTTTCTTCAACCTTAACTTCCCCCCCCCCCCCCTCTTTCCCTACGGACCTCAGCAACATTAGGCCTAGGCCTACCTGTTTTCGTTCAAAAGAAACTCAATCCTCCAAAAATGATATTTTTTGTCACCTCCAGGTTAATATCTTCCGTTTGGTAGGTCTCTTTCCTCCAAAAACTTCCCAGGACCGGCTACCAAGAGGGGGAGAAAAAAAAAAACAACGAAATTTACATCCCCCAAAAGCGAGATTCAATGATCTCCGCTACTCGAGGGAGATGGAGCTTCAAATTCGCCGGAGCGATTCTGTGTTGAGAGAGGAAGAAGCACGCGAAATTTCGTTCCTGTTGATCCTCTCAGAGAGGAATACGAGATGGTTGAATTATTTCGCCGGAAGGGGTTGAAGAAAGGTAATGGGCGATACCGCGCTCGTCGATGGGTTTCAGAAGATTCCCCGATTAATTCTTGGATGCTGCCATCGACTTGCACGAAATCCAATCGCTTCAATCGACTATTCTTCACCATGAGATAGAGCAGTTCTTTTTTTTTTAAAGGCAATCCGGAGGAGAAAACCCTTTCCTAAGTATCGATTGATGGAAGGATGACGGAAAATATGAGTGTGGAATTGGGAATGGTGTTGGAAATTGGTAATTGCAAATAAGAAGTCATTCTTTCACAACTTTTCACAACGCATGGACCACCTTGAAAAATGCAAATCGTCATATGTGCGTCTCGAAGCGCTCGAACGCCCAAACCAGTAAACATCTAATACTTCAATTCCAAGAAGTCAAAAGTGGTGGTGGTGATCGTGGCAGTCACGCCCAACTCGCGGGCCTACGGTGCAATGCCATTCTAGGTCATAGGCCAGGCTATCCACGGCCTAAGGCACAAGGCTACGCATTTCCCGGCCATTTTTCTTATACTTTAATTCGAAGAGCCGGATAGTTGTGGTGGTGGTGGTTGTAACCACAACACGCGAGGCCTGCGAGAGTGTCACTTCAAGTCATAAGCTAGGCTATCCACCCCTCAAAGCGCCAGGTCTTTGAGGCTATGCTATTTTAGACCATAGGTTTGGCCATCCAACGCTTTTAACGTCAGGTCCATCGAGCTAAATCAGTCCGAGCCATAGGCTTCACACATAGCTGTCAATCCAGTTGCACGTAGGGAGCGTAAGGCTGAACAGCAAGAGGCAGCGAATGCTGAGCTCAGGAATAGGAGAGCCATGCAGCCTGCTGCTGGGCTACTTGATGCAAGGAATGCAGCACTCAGTTGTCGAAAGCTGGGGGTCGGCCGGGAATTGAACCTGGACCTCTTGCTTGCCGGTCAGGTGTGCTACCGTTACACCATGGAACTCGGGACATTTTGTCAGACATCACCAAGCCATCTCAAATCAATACAGTCGATTGCCGCAGTGAGCACTGTCAGGCTGTACATTTTGGTGTAGGGAGGGGGAATTTGTTTCACATTACTGACACATCGGAAAAGTGCTCCTGCTGCAACTCATACTTTACCCCGAGGGTCTGAAAGTGTTGCTCGCTTGTGCTAATGTGGCGGCGAGGCATTTTCAGGAATTAGTCGCTAGCATCGTGTCGCGCGTGCACTAACTTCCCTCTATGCCGTCGAACAAGTTCTTGGAAATGGTCAGCACTGTTTCAGATTCATTGGTGTCTGTACCATACGCTAACGCTAATAGCCCATGAGCTAAGAGTATTGAATTTGCTAGAATGCAGTCTTGAGTCTCATGAATACGTACTAAACTGTGGCGTTCACAATGGCGATTGTGGCAACCAGCTCGAATATAATGGTGGTGTTCAGGAACAAAATCTTTCTGTGTACTGTGAGCTATATATGTATAAATGTAATGAAGCGGTTCAGTTCCGAATGGGTAATGTGATGAACAGAGGATTGTCAAGGAGACGTTATGCTCACAATATACGATTCAAATTTCCTCCTATTACACGGCCAGCGTAGCGGCCGCTATATAATTCTTTAATTCGAAGAGCTCCGATTGTGCGTCCATAGCAAGTACTTTCGTTAGTTAGGAACATAATTGTGCACTGCTGCTGGGGGGGTCGTCGCCCGAGCGCGCGAGGCCTACAAGACTATGTCACTTCAGGCCAAAGGCTAGGGCCTAGCCTTTGGCCTGAAGTGACCTGAAGGTGAATGGCCTAGCCGCTAGGCCATTCACCTCTCAAAGCGCCAACTCCTTCAGGCTGTTATTCTAGGCCATAGGCTTGGCCATCCAACGCTTTTAGCGCCAGCTCTATTGAACTTATTCAGTCTGAGCCATAGGCTTCGTACTTAGTTGTGTCAAGGGTGTTACTAACTGAATGCGTGTCACGTTTTCACTGGTCGACTGCAAGTTCTTGATTTTAATACATTCCTTGCTGAGGTGTTTTTTTCTGGATTTCTTTTTTCCGTCAGGTCAGACGTGGCGGTTCGCGCCATCGCTTCCGTGCAATAGTTTTCTGTTTGCGTTTCATGTTATGGCCGATTTATTTGAGTTCTCATGATTGATGAAGTCAAAATAATAGTCTAAAAAGTCTTTGCTTCATGTGTCGCGCAAACAAGGAGCACCTCCCATCAAAATGGTGGCAATTTTTGCGAGGTGAGGTTGAACGCGAAGAAATGTTGAAGGACGTCCTACAGGACGGCGATGAGACAGTTGTTGCTACAATGTAATGACCATTGTTGTCTATGACATGTTCCCAACGCACGGGTAACTGCTCGACGCCCTTTGCCCCGAACTCTGGCGATTGCCAAGCGAAGAAACGGCCGACATCATTTTCGAGCCGTGCTCGATCGTCGAAGGCCTTGTCCCGCAGGTGATTCTTGAGGGCCCGGAACAAGTGATAGTCGGAAGGGAGCAAGTCCAGAGAATACGCTGGATGGGGTAAAACTTCCCAGCCCAGTTCCGAAATTGTCTGACGAGTCATCTTCGCAATATGTGGACGAGCGTTATCATGCAGAAGGAGAACTTTGTCGCGTTTGGGACGCTCTTTTTGAATGACGCCAGCCAACTTCTGAAGTTGAGCAGCGTAGACGACGGCAGTCACGGTGGTACCGGTTGGCAGGAGCTCATAGTATAATATTCCTTCTGAGTCCCACCAACAGAAGACCTTTTAACCTTCTCGTTAAACACACGTTTCCGTTCGTGTGGCGGCAATTCTCCTCGTCCACCATACAAGAGTATGGTTGAGGACCCAGCTCTCATCTCCAGTAACGATTTCCTTCAGAAGGTCCTTTCTGTGCGGACGAAGGAGCAGTGATTCGCAGACACTGACACAGCTTGCTTTGTCAGAGCCGATGAGGGATCCATGTCGAGTAAACCTTCCGATAGCCGAGGTCGTTCAGATGGTTGCCGATGGCCATATGGGTGACTCCAAGTGTAGTTGCCAATTCGCGAATGGTGGCGTTCGGCTTCGCGTTGAGGGCGTTCCCTTTACAGGGAACGATGATGAGTAATTTTCACAGCGATTTCGCGTTCCCAGAAAACAGTGCTGCACTTAGTGTTTTTCACAAGGTTACATACACACATCCCATCTTCGTGTTTGAGAGCAGCAATGACTCCTGATGAGCAGCAGTGCACAATTATGTTCCTAACTAACGAAAGTACTTGCTATGGACGCACAATCGGAGCTCCATGACCAAATCCATTTAATAATGCATTCGTAGCATTCGTTTTTGAAGCTAACCCATAATGATACCTTCAAACCCCGTCGCTAATCGTTTTGGCACTTCTCGTGCCTTTGGAGCTCGAATCGTAAAAATGAGTTTTACGAAAATATTCAGCTACATCATGGGATTTCCAACACATGGATCATGAGGTAGAACACAGGACGTCGTTTGGTGTTCCTATATTGAATGAAATTCCTGCCTGTGGCCGTCACACTCGCGCATAGATCTAAAAAAAAAAAAACAGAGGAGACACATAAGCTCATTATTTCACAGTTTTCACGCAAAAATTCATATAGACTATAGGAAATTTTATCGTTATATTGTTATCTATATTCGGCCACAAGGACTCTACGGAAGTCCCTTTTCACAAACTCTTCAAAAAGTTCCATACAGTTTTCCAATGAAAAAAGGGATCATTCCATAAATGCAGCCCGTAGCTATTCCATCCCGTTTCGTTGAAGCGTGCGTAAAGAAATAGCATTGGCCTAAACGTCCTTAAGTGGATGAGACATAGCCACTCAAAATCGAAATGTCGATGGAAATTCTTCGTACCGTGTCCCAGCCAGAAAATTATGTAGAGCCCATTCGCACCTACAAGCGTACCGGTACACGTCGACTCGTGTCCTTCCCATCCCCTACGACCCAACGGCATTGTTGAGAGGCCTCGCGCCTCGGGCTAAGGGAGCAGGATTCTCGGCATGATGGGCCGAGAACTTCCTGGATGCGGATGGGTCGGTCAAGATTGGTGTAGGCTGGAGCGTCTGTCCAAGAGTTTACATATAGCCCTGCTAACTCGGTCCCCCCAGGGCACGTACCTCCTATGTCGGACTTCATCTGTAGTACGGAATAAATCAGCTATTTGTTTTCCCTACCGTTTCTTGAAGGAAGTGTATGATAGTGGTGTTAGCCTAAGCGTTCATCTGTGGGTTGGGCCTAGGCCTGCGAAATCAGACCCCCCCCCCTTCCCCCGTAGTGTGCCCTCAGGTCATGTACCCCAAAAGTGGGGCATTCGAAGTTGGACTTTTTCTGGAGTCGGCAACCTAGCAGCTATTCACGCTTATTCCTTTTTGTCGAAGGGTGTGCCCATAGAGTGTATATATTGATACCTGTAGATGTCTCTGTAGAGGCCTTCGCTGCCTCGAGACTTAGAGGTGCTTCCACCATCTAGGTGAAGTCTCGCACGGGGGAATGAATAGCGTGATTGGTTGGGTCCCGGCATGGATGTCTCCAGGCATATAGCCTGGGCAAGTTGCCTCTTTTGCTCCCCCATTCCTTTGTCTGCTATGAAATTGGAGCGAAGACGCTGAATACAATCTACCACGGAGCGCGGTATCCCCTACGGGGAGGTAATATGTGATAGATACCCACACGGACTCTTACCGTATCCGGATTCGCAGGGTGACACTCAATCTGGATTGCTTACAAAATGAGACCTCCCGGAATGTCCTCATAGGGCACGTACCCCTAACGTTGGAATTTTTTTGGAGTCAACAATTTAACAGCTATTTATGTACTAAGTTTCCGTCTCGCATCACGGCTGGAACATGGTTAGAATTGGCATCTGTCAGTCAGTCGCTCACCATCGTCTATATATATTAGATTCTAAGAGAGAATGTAATCACTCTTGCGTGGGGAAGTCAAGATGTTCTCAGTCTGAGGCACCTTCAATTGCAACACACCTTTTTCACTTTAATCATGAGAAGATAGATGTCATTGATGGTGAATGACCAAGGTTCACCGTGCAAAATGTGCTGACGATATACTGCATATTGCATAGGTGATTGCCTCGCCCAAGGGAAATATATCTCGGGGATCGTCGAAACATGAACAAGATGTGAAACACGACCGCGAAGCCTTCCATCCCCAGCGATGAGGGATCACCTCGCCGTGCCTTTCATTGACGACAGCATTCAAGAAGAACCGAAGTATTAAATACAGACCATATCGACCCCCTCACTATGAGAACAGCTGCACCGTCTGGAACGGTGCATTCATATCTGGAACATGACGAGCAGACCAGACAGGTCGATGTGATGATGTGACAGTCGTGCCGGCCACCAGAGTTCGTCCTTTTGTAAAGGCGACTCTCCATTCTATAATCGAGTGCACATTTCTATGCAGTGAGTCGTTCTGACGCGGCACTTGTCTATATTTTGAAGTAACGCATAAAAACCATTTCGATATTCAACCTGATGGTCACCATCGCATTTTCTACGTTGCACCATACGCGGATGAAATTCATTCGAGGGACGGAAAACGATGCACCTAAGCCGAGGAAAAAAATTACGAATAGGGTCGTAGCAGGCGGCAGCGGAAGAAAAAAAAACTTGTTCCAATTTCATATTTTTCCCTAGTCATACGAGAAACACCATGGCAGAGGACATCCATCCCTTCGCCTCCCAGAAGCCAATCCTCCCATCGGTCGACGGTGGCCGCCGGGGAGGGGAGACCCCGCTCCCTGTGACGGTGAGATGACTTTGCCTCTCCCAAATTTACATTAATTTTTTTTCTCCAACTTTTTATTTATTTATCTCATGTGCGGTTAAGATAGGATGAAAGGCCATTTACCGTTAAACCATTCGTCGCCAATAACCCTCTGGCACCAAAGACACAAAAGGCCACACTTCAGCTCCATAAAATAAATTTTTGAAACAAAAAAGAAAAGGAGAGGAGAAAAAAATAAAAGTCAGAGTAGATTTTTGCAGAATGAACGTGATGATTCCTATGAGGTCAAAGAATGCGTTGGAAACTTCCACTGGCAAATAAGCAATTGGTCATTTGGTAGCACAAATTTTGTTGCTAGAACATTAAGAGACTGATTTACCGACTGCACGCAAAGCATTTTTCGCAGATTGCAGATTTCGAACCTTCGGTCGACCCCATTCCGGCTTTGAATCAAGTTAAATGGCTTTTTTTTTCTAACGTGTTAGGACAGAGTCGGTATCGATTGGGACCTACTTCAGCCCGCAATCTCAGAATTGTAAAACCCGCTTCGAGGGGCATGACTCGTATCCAATAATGAGACCGAAAAAAAAAAATTTGAAGCAAAGGGAAAGAACCGTCAGAACTGTCACGTATTGGATAGGAGACGACCCCTAATCAATCCACGACTGTGGGATTATTAGGTGATCTCGGGTTCGATACATAAAACTCAGGAAAGAAAATCCACAATCGGATTTTCGAAGTAATTACACATATTAATAAAGGTTTAAAATAAAAAGGACTAGCGGCCTGCGGCGCTACGCTGGCCGTCTAGTATGTGGGAATTAGAATCGTCTATTGTGAGCATAACATCTTCTTGACATAACGTTTTCATTGCATTACCCAATCGGAACTGATACGCTGCATTACTCTTATACACATATAGATTATGGTACACAGGGAGATTCTGCTCCTAAACACCATCATCATGATATTCGAGCTGATTGTCACAATCGCCATTGTGAACGCCTCGATTTAGCACGTTTCCATGAGACTCAAGACGACATTGCTGATTTCATCTTCCCAACACATTCAGCACTCTTGCATCACCGCTTAGCTCATTGGCTTTTAGCGTTAGCGTATGGTACAGACACCAATGATTCTGAAACAGTAAGGACCATTTCCAAGAACTTGTTTGAAGGAAGGAAAGGAATTAGTACATGTGCGGCACAATGCTAGCGACTAGTTCCAGAAAATGCCTCGCCACCACATTACCCTGAGGCTCTGAAAGTGTTGCTGACTGGTGCTAAAGTGAGAGTTACAGCAGGAGCATTTTTCCGTTGTGAAACAAATGCTTCCTCCTTACATCAAAATGGACAGCCTGACTGCTCGCTGCGAAAACGACTGTAGTGATTTGATATGACATGGAGAAGCCTGACAAAATGTCCCGAATTCCGTGGTGTAATGGTAGGAGGACCGGGTTCAATTCCCGGCGTATGATAGAGACACCAATGATTCTGAAACAGTACGGAGCATTTCCAAGAACTTGTTTGACGGCATAGAGGGAAGTTAGTGCAGTTAGTCTCGTAGGCCTCCCGCATTGTGGTGATAGCCGCCACCACAACTTCTTCTCAGCACATTCAATATTCTTACATCACCGATTAGCCCATGGGTTATTAGCATTAGCTTATGGTACAGGTACCACTGCTTCTGAAACAGTACGGGCCATTTCTAGGAATTTGGAAATCCGCGTTCGATTTCCGGCTTTTGACACCTGAGTCCTGCGTTCCTTGCATCAAGTTGCCCAGCAGGCGGCATGGCGCTCCGATTCCTGAGCTCAGCATTCGCTGCCTCATGCTGTTCAGCCTTTCGCTCCCTACGTGCAACTGTTTACTGTTCATCAGTCATTCTAGCCATTATGGCTAGCACCTCCAGCATTAATCATGCGAACTCAAATTGGCCGTGGCATGAAACGTAAACAGAAAACTATTACATGGAAGCGATGCCCTGAACCGCCACGTCTGACCTAACGGGGAAAAAAACAAATACAGAAAAAAACAACTGAGCAAAGAATGCATTCAAATGGAGAACTTGCAGTCGATCAGTGAAAACGTGACATGCATTCAATTATTATCACCCTTTGATACAGTTAAGTATGAAGCCTACGGCTCAGACTGATATAGCTCGATAGACCTGGCGCTAAAAGCGTTGGATGGCCAAGCCTATGGCCTCGAATAACAAAGCCTGTAGAACCTGGCGCTTCGAGAGGTGGATGGCAAAGTCTACGGCATGAAGTGACACAGTCTCGTAGGTCTCGCGCGCTGGGGTGACAACCACCACAACTCTCAGACTCTTAGAATTAAAGTTTAAGATGGCCTGGAAAGGCGTAGCCTTGTAGGCCTGGCGCTTTAGGCCGTGGATGGCCGGGCCTATGACCCAGAATTGCCTTGCAACGTAGGCTTGCGCATCTGGGGTGACAGCCACGGCCACCACCACCGCAGCTTTTGACCTCTTACGAATTAAAGTATTAAACTAGCGGCCTGCGGCCGCTACGCTGGCCGTCTAATAACTAGACGGAAATTTGAATAATCTATAATGAGCATAACGTCTTCATGACATCATCTCTTCATCGCATTGCCTATTCGGAACTGAGCCGCTTCATGAGATTTATGCACAAACAGCTTACAGTACAAAGGAAGATTTTGTTCCTAAACACATTCAGCATGATATTCGAGCTCATTGCCACAATCGCCATTGTGAACACTTCGGTTTAGCAGGTTTTCATGAAACTCAAGACTACTTTGCTAATTTCGTTGTCCCAGCACATTCGATACTCTTGCATCACCGATT
>CAJPEV010003520.1:0-30101 GCA_905338385.1 Darwinula stevensoni | reverse complement strand
TCATATACAGGGGGGGGGGGGGGGGGGGGAGGAATCCTTCAAATATGCAAATGTAATACTTCCAAGCATGCGCCTACCTTGTATACGTTTCGGTCACTTTTTTCCCGCGACTAAGCAGGCAATAAATATGTATCCCTGGAAACGTTTCCGCCAGTGACAACGCAATACCGATGCGACGCTTTCTTGATCGAACCGAATTCCGGAGCAAGAGTCATCGAATGGCACAAATCTATCTGAATCGTACAACATCGTGTTTCGGGTCGAACCACAAGTTTTTCGTCCAATCAAAACGCAGGTATTTAACTGTGATTATATTTTTAAATCCCGCCCGTATCTCGCCCGCCCTCGAATCCCCACACGGAGATTCGAAGGTCTCCACCGATTCCTTTCTCCAGGTGCCATGCCGTTTCGAAATTACTCGAAACGATAACTGCCTCGGTCACTGCTCTGGTTTCCCTTCCTGTGCACGGACGCGATGCATCCGTAGGATCGGGTCGGCCTCAACGGACGAAATGAGACTAATTTTTTTGCAGATCCACATCCGTCTACTGCAAGGTCGTAAACCGTGAACGCCGTCTCAGGATCGCACTGAGCCCTTGTCAAAAAAGAAGGCCAAAGTTTAAAGGAAGAAAAAGAAGAAAAGTCGGGCGACACAAACGCCGAATGAAGCAAGATTCTCCCCGCGAGGAGCGAGTCTGATGAGGACGGATCTCTCCGGCTTTTTTGTTGTGGTTCCCAGAGGGAAGTTAACGATGTCCCACGGCGGACGGGACATTTGAATTTCCGAAGCATTCGGGTCTCGTTGCAACCTTGTTCATTATGGAGATCGTCTCCCTCGGGGGATCGTCTCTGTGTCCCTTTTCGAGGCCTGCGTGCCTTCGACCCCGGAGATGCAAGCCGCAGTCCCAGTGAGCCGGATTCCCGGTCGAGCCGGATTCCCGGTCGAGCCGGATTCCCGGTCGAGCCGGATTCCCGGTCGAGCCGGATTCCCGGTCGAGCCGCAGTCCCGGTGAGCCGGAGTCCCGGTCGAGTCGCTTTCTGAGAGAACGAGGCAAAACGAGGAAATTCCACGGGGGGTTTTAATTATGGATTCCTCCAAGTATGCGCGTGATTGTACCCGACGACTTCGATCGTCGCTGGGATTGAATTTAGGCATATGTTAATGGGGAGTCGTAGGAGATAATCTCGGCTCCCCCTTCCCAGATATTTCTCCCGATGAGGCCCCAGGAAGTCTCCCGTGGACAAGGACGAGCGGTCGAGAGGGGCTGAGAGCGGTCGAGAGGTTCTGAGAGGGGCTGAGAGGGGCTTCCCTCACTCTTCCTTTCTAAGGCGTCGAGGAAGATGGGAAAAATGAGGATGGGGTCTTTGCTTGTCCTTCATTATGGCCTTGTCACGAAAAGGAGTTCGATTTGCGAAAAATGCGCTGGATGGGTTTTATTTTGCTACTTAAATGAGGGCTACATTACAGTCTGGACTGCTGAATGAGGCTCAAATAAAATTTGAAAGTATTCGCACATCTTGACGACCTTTAGTGGAATGTTGGCTCGAAGGGAAGTGAGAACGTTGCATCCTGTGCTAATTTCCGATTGGAAATACGGAAATGTTTATTTCTGCGAGTAGATGCGTGTAATACCTATCTTGGCTGCTATTCTGGGCGACCTTGGGCCATGCATACAACTGAACATAGTGATTTCTATTTTTTTTTTCTCTCGTAAAAGTCGGCAGTAATCTGCGAACTTTGCATCTGGCTATCTTTTCCTTTTTTTTTTCTTGGCTCTGCGCTGTTCTCTCTGAAAGGAATCTCCGATGAATGACCGTCTAGTCGGGTTATGAGTGGGGCTTTTTTTTTGTAGGGATGGATGAGAATAGGCCTATCGAAGGCTGAATCCGATATCCCCATCGATTCCCCTTTTGTTCCCGATCCGAGGCATGATTTATCAGGATCCGGAGTCATCTCTATCCCCCGCCCCGCCCCGCCCCGCCCCGCCCCGCCCGGAGTTCCATCACCGTATCAACAATATCATATCTCCGATGCATCCGCGCCTCCCTAATCCCCTGCTTATTGGGTCCTTTGGCATCAGATGTTCCTGTTGACGCTTTTTTTCCTCGTCCCGTCGATTCTGAGAAAGGGTGACGGCTGGTAAATGTCCGGTGATTACTCGAGGGACCGTATTTTGCTCACCCATTAGTGTCCTGAGGAAGCAGTTTAGCGTCCTGAGGAACTTCTTGCTTCGAACTCGTCTGGTTATGAGCGCAATTAATCCAAGACAGGGATTATGTGGATTCGCAACATGATATGGCTAAGGGTCTTTGGGGAAAAATGCGTAAAAGGTTTTTTAAATTATATTTTCCCATTTATTTCGTAGCTGTATATACATTATAAGAAGATTTCGACTACTCTGAAGCGTCTCACTTGGAGTGGAAGGTATGAACCCCCCTTGGATAATTATCCAAGAGGGTTGGGGGCAACGGATTCCGTCTCGTTTCTCCGGCATCACCTGAAATAGTGATGAGTATCTTGCATCGTCTTTCTGCATTAGCGACAGGGGGTGAGTCCATTTCTTATCCCCTCGAGGATGCGACGAGGAACTCGATTAGGAAGACCACTTTCTCCTTCTCATCTCTTTTGACGAGATTTCAACACTTATTAGCATGATGAGGAATGTCGCGGGGGCATGGGAACGTCGCATGAGAGCGCGGCATGGGAACGCAGCGTTCCACCCATCGGCAAACAAGCAAACGCCCGTGTTTAACCGTCGGAAATAAAGAGGAAAAGCGGAGGAAATCGAAGGCGATGATTGGGTGAAGAGTGCAGGGAAGGCAGGGCGCAGCAAATGCCGGGTGCAGCAGGGTGCAGTGAATAAATAAGGGTAACCTCCGGGACGGGGCCTTTGGAGGTGGCTGGGGCGGCACGCGAGAACGGCATCAACTGATATGATGGCATCCCATTCTCATTACTTTCCCTTCGCCAGGTGTCGAGTGGGATGGCCCCCCTCTTTTGCTGGAAAAAAAGTTATTTTCTGGGTTTTCGCAGTCGTCTGCAGTCCCCGCCTTATCGAGACGTAAATGGTGTTAAATGCAATAAAGAAGCGAGGACGAGTGACGCGATGCAATTAGGCTTTGTAGCATTGGAAGTTTTTTTCGCTATTTTTTAAATAAATCAATATGCGAAGTCAAATCTTTAGGGAGGATCCTGGTGATTTTCTGGAACTTTTTATGGGTATCGTCAACTCGAGCGAAATCTCTCTTTGCGTTTCTCCAATAACTTTTAGAGCAATGTGATTGATCGGGCCGGGGAATGGACGGGTCTGCGTCCCTTATTGTCCCCTCGGTCGCCCGAACAATCCGTGACGATGACCGAAAGTGTCCAAGACGGCCATGGGAGATGCTGCTCTGACTTCGATGCGAGTGAATGAGGGCTTCGCGGCGGCTGTGATGGTGTTGCCTTCGGCGAGACGGTCCAAGGTCTGGCGTGGAATCGAGGCCCTGGGAGAGGGTTGCCCAGGAAATTTAAAATTGGGGGGACCATTGGGCAAAGCAAGGCGTCACGCTCTCAGAAGGTCCTTGGTTCACGCTCTCATTAGGATAAAGTTAGAGAAATATTTGTGCCGTGTACGATCGTTTTCGGATGGAGATACTAATTTATTCATGCTTGTTTGGGATAGTTCTTCAGTGAGTGTCAAGGTGACTGCGTTTTATGGGTAGCTTATAAAAATTTGAATGAATCCCTCCCCTCAACGTAGACGCAAATCGAGCGAATCCGCGAGCAAACGCGAGCGTCAGTGGACGATCGCCACAAGGCCCTTTGTCTTTTTGCGGGATCCTCGCAAAAAAAAGTAAAAATAAAGAGAGGAAAGGGAAAGGGCAAGAGAGAGAAGTGTATCGCGGAGGGGTAAGTTGTCATCGGTGTCAAACATCCTGGCGAGATAATAAAAAGCCGACGCCGGTGGAATCCCAAGTTCCTGGCTCATTCCCCTCAAGTCCCGGCTCATTCCCTTGGCTTAGGGCGAGCGGGGGAATTTTTCTTCTTGTTTTCCTGCCCCCGGTCTTCCCGTTGTCAGCGGTGGGGAATTGAATTTTTCAGCACCAATTAGAGAGGTGATGGGCCGTCACCGGCCCCTTCTCCGTGTCTCATAACAACCTTGCGATGGGAAAGGGGAGAAGGGGAAGAGGGGGGGGGGGGGAGTAAACTCAGGATTTAGGAGTTTCGGCATTACTTATGAATGTGGTGAACAAGTGACGTCTGATGGCTTCCAGAAAGTGTAATTTCCATCCGCTAAAGTATTTATGTTGGAGTATGAGATACCCGAGCTGAATTCCAGGATTTCTACCGATGATCCCCTGCGGCTTTCCTCCTGCGTTCAGACTTTATGACCTTAGCATTCCCTTTGATACTGGCGAGGCGTTCTACAGGGTGGCTCAAGAAAATGTGCATTCTTTTGTGCGAGCGGTATCATCACCACGAATGGCTTCTGTGCGGGATGAGAAAGTGTTGTCACGCGCATGATGTTATGCATTCGCTTGGAGCATAGATCCGAGTCCAAAAAGTTGAGCGTCATTAAAAGAAATAGCCACCGCCGAACCCAAAACATTCAAGGTCGAGAAACAGCCTGGCAAACAGCCTGCAGTTCGGGTAATGATGAGCCGACGATTCGTTGCTGGGGCTCTTTTCAAGATTCAAGTAGGGATGTCAGGAGGCATCTCTGCCCATTATGACATCCCGGGTCGAGGTTGAGCTTTCAGTTAAAAATAGGCTAGGCCTATCCATCTTAAAGATACGAGGTGCATATATTTGTGGGAGCATTACGACTTACTGTCTACTGTATAATTACTTAATGCTACTTTGCTCTCGTTTTTTCTTTTTCCACGGAGGCATCAAGCCTCTTCTTAAAGCTGGTCACAGAAAGGGCAGCCACTACGTGATCGTCCAACGCATTCCAAGCGTTAGCCATCCTTGTAAGTGATTCCCCCGATTCCCACGAGAAGGCTTTCGTAACTTGAACTGTTTCCCCTTCGTCTGGCTGTAACCATCCAGTAGGAAAATGGAATGGATCATGGCTTTTCTGCCAGCGTTTGCCAGTGCACCTGGAGGCGTGAGAGATGAGTCAGTCGCGGGCCGAGATGAGTCAATGACGGGCGAAAGCGTGTTTATGGAGAAAAGGGTCTGGACGCGAGATTTGCTTCAATGCTTGCTTTCGTTATCGGTGACTCCGCGAAGAGGAAAGTTTAGAGCACCTGTTCCTTTTTCCCCTTTTGATTAAATACATTCGCTGTGTCGAGAGATGAGCTGATAATAATAAAGTCCTTTCAGAGAGAACGTGTAAAAGGAGCGATGATAATCACGGCGGAGCTGATCCTCTTCATCTCGCAGTTCAATTACGGAGATGGGACCGGTCGCGAGAAGGCGGGTTCAGAGAAGGCGGGGGTTCGTCGGAAGGCGGGAGTTCGTTGAAAGGCGGGAGTTCGCTGGAAGGCGGGAGTTCGCGACTTCGTTGGGGATTCCCTTCAGGCTTTTTCCCCCGTGAAAATGCACGGGACCTGTTGGGAACTGATAATCCTTATCGTGGGTGGATGGGAACGGGAACAAAAGGGATTGCCCGGGGTCCGAAGAAGCCATTGTGTTGCCCCGCCGAGGGAGAGGAAATTATTCGTTTCAAACTCCCTTTGTTCTCGTTGGCACCCCATTTGCCGGCTTGAGAAGGGAGTTAATCCGGGAATGCGAGGATCCGAGACGATTGCGTGAATCCGCGTATGCTGCTGCTTATCTGGCCATCGTTTATTAAGGGGGGGAAGGGGGGACGGGGGGACGGGGGGCATCTGAGAGGCGACTTTACTGACTGCCGCCTTCTTTTTGGGAAGGCGGGGGGAAAAGCCTCATTTCCGATTCCATGAGGCTCGCGGGCAGATGCAGGTCTGATACGTGGGGGGGTTACTATTAGGGGGGCTGCCTATTATGGGCCACGAAGGTTTGGGAAGACTGGCGCTCGGGGGGTTTTAATATGGGGTTCGACTGTTTCCCGGTTATGACGAGGTTTTATGGGTCGTATATTCGCGAGGGGGGGAAAATTTGCGCTGTTCCACCTCTTTCCCCCCTGGAATGGAAAGTGCGGGCTGTGTTAACTGGGGTTCATTAAGGTGGAGTCTCGTGATGGATGAGACCGATTCCGGCTCGTCGATGGCTCTTGCACGCCGGAGGAAGGATTTAGTTCTTGGCGGATTTTGAATGCGTCTTCGAGGCGATTGGGTTTCTCTTGCAGTCTGGGCGATCGTGCTGTTTGGTGTGTGGCGCAGCCTCTTCCTCCGCTCTGGAGCCATTATGCATTGCGGTATATATTATCCATGCCTGCTCAGAATTCCACTTGAAACACGATAATACATTCTGCGATCGAAAATGCTGCCAAGTAAAATAAATAATGGGAATCGGGGATTCATCTAAGATTCAGAGTCTCGTCTCTCCCACCCGTGATTCATCCCAGACGACTTGGTTTCACCGGTTTGCACCAAAGGATCGGGAAATGCTCTGCTGAAAGCCAAAGTTATCGGTGGCTCCATTTCTGAGATTGATCGATAGGAAGAAGCAGGAAACTCGGCGAAAGGGGGCCGGAATGAGTAGCCTGCTTGGTCACTCGCCCGCCCGACCCCGGTGGCCACCGGGGGCACGCGCGTTGCAGGCTGAAGAAGCGAGACTGAAGGATGGCTCTCGTTATGGAGCCTACGATGTGGCACTGGTAGGAAGCATCCGCCGGTTCCCTTGGGGGACGGATGGGTTCATTTGCATTCACTTCCTTCTCCTACAACGGGGGGAGTGTACTGGAGCACTCTGCAAAATACATAATACAGTGACTAAATGCATAATTCAGCGGGCAGTAATAGAGGGATTTCAGCAGAAGTCTAAAACGTCTTGCATGAGGAAGAAACCTATGGGAGAACGCCGATGTTTGTTCTAGGGAAAGGATTCGAAATCTCGTAATGTAAATTGTTGAAGCAACCTTGGAGAGGTTCTTCTCATGTAGTTTTCATGTAGCTCATGACGTCAGCTCTATCTCCTTTAACTCCACTTCCGTGCCTCAGATTGGAAAAAGAAATTTAAAAAGCCACCAAGGCTTCAAAAGGCTTCAAAGCACAGGGTCTCCGTGCCTATCGTTCCGTGCCTACCCCTCCGTGCCGAAAACCTCTGAATGGTTTGATGAAGCTGTTGAGAGATGACGACATGGAGAGATGGCGACAACCCACTAACCGTGCTAACATGACAATCGTGATCTCCTATCCTCTCAACCTGAGCTCGAGAAAGTTTTTGAGCGACGAAAGTCATCACGAGCAGCATCAACCTCGATTTTGTAATGGCGCGGGATCTTCCGTGCATGGTTTTTCTTTTTCCTGTATCGTGGGAACATAGCTGTCACGAGATTATCCCCAACCGCTCCATGTGGTTGGAGCTAATCTCGTGACATTTCTTTTCAATTATGTCTTCATCGGGGAATGCTTAATGAACCCATTCTGTCCATCCAGACATATATTATTATCATAACCGATCACGCGCTACGGGTTCTAAATAGTTGATTTACGGTACACGGACAGCCTATTCGTTAAACGAGGAGTTTGAACTCGAAGGTTTAAGCCCCCTAGAGTACGGATTTTCCTTATTTTCCCAACTTCCCATCTGGAGAAGGGAGTGCGTACTCTAGAGTATGCGGTTCTCGAGGGAGTTTGAGCCGCGAGTGGTGCTGCTCCGCGTCTAACGCATAGGCCCCATGAGTCCGAAATCGTGCAATTACGCTAGAAGGGTAACGTGCAAAAAAAAATTGTTCGTTCATGCATGCAATTTATAGGCCTCCGTTCGCTCGAAGAATTATTGCACACTTAGCTAGCGTGGCTGGCATTTTGTCTTAGCAACGGTGTCAGATCAGCCGTTGGCTCGTATCCGTCTCGTGTCGAACGTCGAGACGTTGAGAACGTCGGTTTTTCGCATGGCATTTTCACGGTTGAACGATCACGGAGCAACGGAGCGATGGAAGGAGGGATGGGATTCGGCATTAGGGGTGGCAGGGGAGGAATAGCCGTGAGAGAAATGTCAACGGGGGTGAGGATGGACTAGAAAGAATTTATTCAGAGGGCAAGGGGAGTGAGTCTGGCTCACGTGACTAGGGGATTCACACAATCCTATAGTCTTCCCCTCCTCCCAATTCTCTTTCGACTGTGTCAGGCGATAGGAGGAAGAGGCGCGTAAGTGCCCCGATCATTTAGTTAGGAGGGGCGACTCCCCTCCGTTGAGGGAGCAACGAATTTGGCCTTCTGTGGGTTCTCGTTGTGGGGATGGTGGGAGGGGAAGGGGGAGTGATTCCGGGATGTTTTACTTTGTGTGTTTGAGAAATATGAGATGAGTTGTCTGGGTTCGCCAGAACGGCATTGTCCGAGAGGAAGCACAGACGCAGTGCTTTTAAGCCCTGGTAACGAGCACTAAGAAGAGAAGGAAGGAAAAAATAAAAAGGGGAACAGAGAAAGTAAAATGAAGTTAAATCGACCCTTTCCTTCTGCTACGCCGGAGCTCCAGAAGGAAGTTTTCCCCTCTGTTTGCCTGTCCAGTGCAAAGTGAGAAATGCAAACGGAGACCGAAAAGGATGGAAGGGAGAGGGGAGAAAACTAGAGAGAAGGGAGACTATAGAGAGCATCTCGAGGCAGCCCCCCCCCCCCCCCATCGTCCGGGACTGTACGAAAAGGGATGGACGGGGAAAAAAGACCAAGGAAAGAAGGGGGGGGGGGAGGACGTGATCCATCATTGGGCCATCGGGGAGGATGACCTTTCTTAATGCAATGGGTGCATTATGATCCCATGACGTCTCGAATCCATCTCCTCCTCGCAGATATGCACCGATTTGTCTTCCACCTCCTTTGGCCGTCCATTCAATCGGGAAGGCGCGCTGGTAGCTTTGTTCCTTTTTTTTCTATTTCTCCCTTTGAGGCCTTGTTGACGTCGTTGATGAGAAAGCGGGGTCTGCTCCTTTGCGGTTGATGAGCCCTTTTCACGAGATCATCTAAGGCGTTTTGCGTGGGTACGCGTGATTGTGTGACTCTTGCGGGTGCGCTCATAGGTAGCTTTGCGGTATTTTCGAGGGAAGGAATCCTTCTTTGAGGTTGTCGAATGTTGCTGTGAACCTGCACGAACTTTGTGGAGATTGGAAATGCCGAGATGTGCGTGGGAATGAAATGGACTAATAAATTTCCAGCCCACTCCCTCTGGAACGGGGAAAATTTCATATTCATGAGACGTGTTAGCCATTCAGTTGACTCATCCCGAAAGTGGCGGATATGCTGCCTGGCATGCACGTTTCGCGTTTCGATGCTGCGCAGGCGATCGAAACATGACATCAGGTGGGGAAAAAATGTAGACGATATCGGGTGATCGGGTGGGACGAGTGAGATAGTGACGTCGGTTGGAACGAAATGTGATGACGTCAGGTGGCACGCGAAAAATTACGACATCGGGCGCACTCCATACGAGTTCGTGGTGAGCTCTTGTGGCAGGATACGAATTTGAAGCAGCAGAGTCAGGTGGAACCTCGTGGCTCACGAACCTCGTTGACAGCACTTTGTTTTTTGCGTCAAATTTTGTATATATATAGTTTTCCTCAACCTACGAAACGAACAAAATGATATTCGTCTGGATGACCTCGATCGTGCCAACGAAAAGTCAGAAAAAAATAGTTGCGCCTCCCTAGGAACCTTTTATGCGTGGTAGAAGTTACGTAAGTAAAAGTAGTTTACTTGATTAGTAAGTTTTTAATTTGATATCCGGATTCCTTCCATTGGGACTCGGCACACCCGAGAATTGCGAATAATTTGTGCTGGGGTTCAGGAAACATCTGCAGTCTAGTCTTCGGCATTTCAGGGCAGTGGAAGGCGTGTAATAAGCCAAATATAAATAATTTAACCCATCCGCATCAACAGACGTACTGGTATGCAGGGTTCTTTGAGCGACCATATCTCAGCAATCGCTCGAGATAGACTGAAGAAAAAAGTCTATGCATAGAAAACAATCTCGTCTCGTCTTGCTGACAATTCCATTGTCTCAAAGCGTCCGGAAGAAACGAGGGAAGCCACAAAAGAAGACAATGGAGTGCATTCTAGCCACTGTCGAGAGAGGGCAGACGAATTGAAGGGAAATGTGTAGCGTCTTTTATCTTAAATTCCTTAATTCTTATTCTTAATTCGAGGAAATGATGTTCATTGAAACGATCTGTTGGTGAAGCATGAATTTCATCAGCATGAGTTCAAATAAACTTTTTATTGCTTCTACCAGTCGAAAAATTCTTACACGCTCTGCCCTCAGCAAAGGCGATTAGGAAAGGAGAGGGGACAGCGTGCCTGCGAAAATAAGCTAACGGAACTGAACGGGGGATGATGCGGATGGGTTGAACATGCTGCACGTTTCAAAGCCTCCAATATGTGGCATGAGAAGTTTAGGGGAAAAGGCCACGCGGAAGAAAGACCCCCAGGACTGGCAAACGTGGAAAAAAGCCACCCTAGGCTTTTCCCCTATTTCTGCGGGAAAAGTCACTATAAAACGGGCTGAACCCGGCTGTTAAACGGAACAATGAAGGAGGCTCTTCATACGTATTTCCTGGATGGTCTTCTTTGGTCTTTTTCCGTTGCTTTAAGCTTTGACGGTATTAAATTTAGCGCAAGTCTTTCATATTTTCCTCATGAAATTCGAATCAAAACAATAAGTATCTTAATTAAATTTTAAAAAGCACACATCTGTCGAAATTTTATTTTAGAATTTATTTAATGCGCCGCGGTTGCTTAGCCGTAACTATAGTTTAATTTATTGAATACTACAATATCCTGAGCATAAATCACGATGTCAAAAAGACAAATTTGATGTTAAGAACGCGAATTACAAGTGTCAATAGCGTTGAGTCACACGCAAAATATATATGTAAAAAATTGTATATTTTCATTTCAAATTATGATAGTAAGCAGACTTAAACTTTGAACAGCTTTTCTGTGTTTTCATCTCGGGCGGTTTATTGCCGCTTATGCCAATACTGGGAAACTTTTTTTTTACAGGAAGCGTTTCTCCGAATCCCTTGGGAAGGGATGGGACCTTGCATGCTTCAAGGTGCAAAGCATGATGCTTTCCTACTCCAAAAGAGTAGAAAATTGCTGTAAGAACATGTTCTTGAACTTTTTATGGTATGGTTTATGGTTTTATTTCGACTTTTAAACCATTTGAGAGGCATAATGAGTAATGAGGCTCTTTTGCCTACTGAGTGCAATAAGGACTGCCACTTCGGGTATAGTGCAAGAACCTGTCATTTTTGTCTTTCAATCCAAATTGCTAGACAGGGTGCATTGCAAGGGTGGGGCATAAATATTCATACCACATGTGACTGCTATTTCTGCATGCCCAAGAAAAGCGAAGAAAAGTAAGTGTGGTACCTAAATGTCAACGTCTCTTTGGTGGTCAATCCCGGGTGTTTCAAGAGGACTCCTTCTCTAAGTCGCAAAGATTTACGCGCAAAAATTTGTCTAGCAGATCATGTAGCAAATATTATCAAAAAAGCATTAATGGCCCCCTTGAAGTTATGGCTGCAATCCGATAGATTGCTGTATGCGGAATAGGGCTGCACGCTATTTTTCTTGGGGCGATATCGTATCGTCTCCCTGCAATATCACGATATATCGATTTTATTGTCCGCTTGGGTGGGGGGGCGTGGAAAAGGGGGAAAGCACAAAGCGGCGTTGGCGACTTGGAAACCCAGGCCCGCCTTATTTCTTCCCTTCTCTTCCGACCCTATTCGATTTTATCGCAGCTGGAGAGAGGCGAAGGGAGTATTGTGATATTTCTATATTCCTGATATTTTTCGTGGCCTCTCTTTTCTTCCCTCTTTATTTGACGAAGTTGACGGGAAAACAAGATAGGTGTCAGTGTGCGATGTGCAACGCGATCGTATCGTGGTACGACCTAGGTCGTAATTACTGCTCTTCCTAAATGGGAACTTTTCTACTGTCAGAACGGGAAAGAAAAGGGGTTTTCCCCTCTGAGATTTCCCTAAACGAAATGAAGTCTCTGTCTCTAAACAAAGATCCCCACCCGAAGGAAGCAGCAATACCATGATAATATCCATATAGTCATTGTTGACGGTAATAGTCGACGGTACATTGTTGACGGTAATTTTATCGTCGACGATAAAATTGACTTGCTTGCACCAGGACGATATCAATATCGCCACAGCTCCATATCGCGATATGTTTGCAATACCGATATATATATATAGTGCAGCCCTAATTTGGAGTCTGCTGGAAGTAAGTGCCCAAAAACGAAATCAAGCGACATTTAAAGAATGTACCATCAAGAAAGAAGACACAGAAAATATATTGTGAATAGTTATAGTGAGTCTTTGTGTCTCGTTGAGAATCAGTTGATTCAGACGGCAATTATTAGTAGAGGAAGAATTTGATTTGGTGTGAATATTTATGCCCCACCCTGTAAGTGCGAGCGAAACGAGATTTTGATCGGGAGCGTCAGAGGCAGATTAGATAGGAGCGCGCATCCCCTCGAGAGTGTCATTTGCCGTTTGGCATTTGCGATTAATCGCGCTGAGTTGGCTCGGGGAGTGGATGCATGAAAATGAGGGGGAAACAGTGAAAATTTTATAATCTCTTTCTTAATCTTGTAATGCTAATTTATTTTCTGATTCATGAGATGCGCGTCGCTTTGCTCATCCAATTGGAAAGTTGGCAGGTGTTCAAGGAACGAAAAAAAGCAAATCAATTCCTGAAATTTCTTTGCCATTCGAATGGGAATGACACGAGGACTGACTGCCTGCGAGTTTGCGATCGGCCCTTTTCTTTTGCTAATTTATGATTCTCACGAGGTGGGTGGAGTCCTCGAACGGTAAAGGCTGACCGTGACTGAAGAAAAATGACCCACGAATTCAAGTGTCGTCGACGAGTGTGACATGTCGATTAATTCCAGTGATTTTCCCCCCGAAATTGTTAGCAATTTCGGGATTGGAGGAGTCCATGGGCGTCATCAATTATGCGGTCGTTTTCTGTCGCTCTGACTTCAATGAGGAGTTTTCTTTCTAAACTCCGTTTGGCTTGAGTGTGAGCTGAAGAGGACTGTAACCTTTCCCGAAGAGCATACTGAGCACGATTAGATTTTTTTGTTAACTGAAGAACTCTGTACCAATATAACGCAGTCATATTGATACAGAGTACCAATATAACTTATCTACACAGGTACTGGTACGCCGTAAGAGAGCAATCTTTTCATGTTTTCTGACAGTCGAGATGAGATAGTTATGTCCCCCGCATGCAACGAGCCAAGACCACGAAAATATGTGCTGCTTTCAGGTCCCATGTGTCTTCCGTCCGTTTCCATCTCATCCTGACCAGATGAGAAGGAGCATGGGAAGAAGTGCCGAAGGACCGGGAGACTGAAGGACTGGCAGACTGGAGGACTGGCTCGCCATTCCGTTGAGAGGCCGTTAGGACTCCGTAAATCGGGGATTAATGGTGCTTGCCGGACGCGACGTCGTGATGCAAAGGCTTTCCGCTTGGGGTTTGCTGCGCTGGGCATCGATATTGCCAGCTCGGATATTTATGTTGTCTATTAAGACCCAAAGGGTTTTGGAGGGTCGGAGTTTATCTTCTGTGAGATTTTTGGTGGTTTTTCTTTTGCTTCTTTGAGAGGTTTCAGGTTTTTAAGGTATACTTTATACTGTCTTTCTCGATCTGCAGGCCCATTGCATTTGCACTGGATTTAATGTGCATGCAGCAGGAAATCGTCCAGAAGGTTCAGAGGAAAAATTGTGATGGCTTTTTGTCAAAAGCAGTCCAGATTTCCTCGGGATTCGAGGGCGGGAGGATTCGCCCGTAGGCTGAGTGGGAAGTCGAGTGGTTTATGGGAATTGTTTGCATTCGCAGCGGAACGGATTGCAAAGGGAGGGAATGGAAGTGACAACCGGGACGGGCGAAATTAATTTCCAAGCACCCACTCGAGGGAGTCAAGGGTGGGGGAAATCCATTTTCTCCATCGTCTCCGTCAATGGAACTCTAACTCTTTCTCGTCCGGTGCGGAGGGCAAAGAAAGAGACGGGGAGGGGGGCGGGAATTGAGGATTTGAACGATTAATGATTGGGGGGGAAAAAAAAGAGGGGGGACGTCGGGCTGCGACTGCGTACGGTTCGGCAGTTGCGGTCGCAGGCGAAAAAAAAAAGTCACGACTTGAAGGCAACCGATCCTTTCGGCCTCATTTGGTGCGGTAACGACGCTAAGTAGCGACGCGGAGTTGTCTGAAAGGAGGAAATGAAGTTTTAGTACTTCCGCCGGACACGAATACTTCTGGGGCGTTTTGTAATCAAGTTTCCTTTATAAAAAAGAAATCGATCAATGCTGTTCGTAGAAGTTGGGGAACGTATTGTGATTAGGTTATATTTTTCCAAATGAGAGTAATCGGTAATCCGGCGAGGAAAGTCGAGGACGATCAGAAAACAGAAAAAAAACCGAGTCGACAACTTGAATTCCTCGAGGTTTTCTCTAGGTCTATAGATAACCAAGGACCATTCAACATTTCTGCAAATTTTCAAACTAAGGAGACATGAGAAGGGTATGCACAAACTTGGATTTGAAGGATTTGAAATGATCAATCAGTGGCCCCTCTCAATCGATCAAATTGCGGATATCTTTTGGCGACTTCGAGGACCTTCCATGCGACTGAATGAGTATTCGTTGTTCGCCCATATACAGGATGTTCCGGAAGTTTCTGACCCAGTAAAATGAAGATGGAGACGAGATTGAGGGGAATATATTAATTTAATTACGTTCCACATGACCAATAATACCCAAAGTACCAACTCCGACATCAATCCTTGATGTGATTTCCGCGGACCCCAAAGACACCTCGGATCAGCGTCCCGAATCTCTCGACCAACCGACGGATGACGCTCGTCGCGTTTGTTTCTCACCCCACTTAGAACTCCGGTAATGACTGACACCTGAATTTATGGGGTGGGGTCGACGCAGAGGACTCTACTGGAACCCGTGCCAGGGGTGTTACGGAAGCTGAGGTCCGGACAGTTCCTTGGTAAATTCTTCTAGACCCGTACCTCATTCTCTGAATGGCGCGAAATGCATCCGTCCCGCATCGGCACAGCCTTTTCTTGATGTGAGCATATCGCCCGGATCTTCATGTAGCCCGTGTAGATATGCAGAATGTTTTCACTATAGCTGGCATAGCATTTAGCCACATCTTGTGTGGGTGGATCAGAAACTTTCGGAACACCCTGTCCAATGTATGCATACCTGTATGTACGGATGGGATATCGAATCGGTCAACAAGGTGCATTAAGGTCATTTGTTGTCGTTTACGGTCGATAATGGTCAGCAGGCCCAACAACCTTGTGACCATAAATGATCATATTGGTCGGTCAGCATCACCTCCCGAAGTCCAATATAGCATGATTTTGATCTTTTAGGTACAAGTGAGGTACAGAAAAAGTATTTAATGTATGCATACCGTGTTGTATTAATAAATAATCCAAGTATAGATCCGAATGTAGAAAAAAGGAAGAGCGAGAGGAATCTCGCCCTATTCATCCGCGTCAGCTGAGACATCCGCTCGAAACCTGATCTATGGCTTACAGACCAAAGGGGATAAAGAGAGCTTTCCAGTGATATTAAGTCCGCCGCGATAGTGGCAGGGTGTACCGAACGGAGAGAGAAGGAGCCATAAATGAGGGTGGCGGCGGCGAGGCAGGCTGTGCACTGACAAGGTCCGCGCTGGTGTGAGGCTGGATGAATGAGTCCTCAGCGGCTGCTTCCATCTGGTGAGGGGCAGGGGAAGTTGTAGTTGTGGTTTCGTTGAGTAGGGTGCGGGGTACTTCAGTATGGATGTGCTCCGTTTCAATTACCCTTTTTATTTTTTAGGCGGGTTGGGGCTCTCTTCTGTCCGAAGCAGGTTGATGCAGGGAATTCTTAACCATTTAATGCATGGTATAGCAGATATGTTACGTTCCGAACCAAAAAATACTAGAACAATGAACAACATGCAAAAATAAATGCAACAAAACTATAATCGAACTTTCAGCTTACAAATGTAAGGAATAAGTTTCTCCCTATTCTTCTCGTGTTCTAGGACCCGAATGAAACTTACCTGATTATTTTTTTTGCCGAACACGAAAAAATAATTAATTACCCTTTCAATTTAATTTTTCCATTTCCAAAATTTGTCCAATACACGGGAAAATGAAAAAAAAAACAACTATTTCCTAAATTTGTAAGCCGCAGGTCTCAACAATTTATGGTTCCACTTATTGCTGCATAGCCACATTTTATTGTTGTTTATTGTTCCAATGTTTTTGGTTCGAAATGTGGTGGGTCTGATACACCATACACTGAAGGGTTAAAAGGGAGATGGTTATTCCCATATGGCAAATATTCTCAGCAAGAAACTACTTCCAGATGCAGAAACTCCATGTGCATCAGGTAGTCAAGCTCGTTTGGTTCATGATCGTTTTAAAGTGTACTACATTTGCCCGATCATGCTTCCATCAGGAACATTTTAAGAGGGAATTGACTGGTGATGAGCTTTACTTGAAGGAGACACGAAGCGTGATGCCCTTGAATGTTTTTCAGTGAGTGTGCATGATGCAGAACCATTTTTGCACTTTTCTCAAAGATTGTGTTTGACACTTCCAGAAGCATGCGATTACGTTTCAAATGTTCCATATTTTACATACACCAGGCAATCCTTTCAAAGATGTTTAGCATAAAACTAATGATAACATTCCCCCCCCCCCTTTTTGTGGATCCAGTTGGTCAGTAAGTGGGCAAAGAGTGATGATATCGTGGACAAAGAGGGCAAAGACTCGTACAGCTCAATCTGACGACTTTGCGTGAAAATACGCCTTTCTGATGAACTTTTTTGCGATTCACTCAAACTTTTTTTTTCTTTTTACGCGACCGCATCCAATGTATCGCATTCTTCCAGCTGAATTTTAAAATATGCCTTGAAGGGGGGGGGGCAGGATTGATAGCGAATTGCGGAACAATTTTAAGTGCGCAATTTGATTTAAATTTATTTAGAATTTTGGTTGATGAACTCTGTCGGTGGTACACATCTCCAGACAGGCGACGGAGTCGCTGATTCCAAATAGGGCTTCTGGGACGAGTACTGGACTTTGTTGGTACCAAATAACGCACAGAAGGCTTTTCTTTGCGCTCGTTCGTTGAGACGGCGGGATCTGCCGACGCTCTTTGCGTGGAGTTGCCTCGTCCTGTGTCGATGGTCGTCGTACCGGAATTCCATGCTTGTCGGCCCTTCGTGCTTGTTGACATGCCATGCTTGTCGACCCTCCGTGCTTCTCGCGAGTCACCGTGTCCATCGTTGGTGTTTCGCATTTAAGAGCATGAAACGGATAGCTTCGACTAAGTTAGCCTACTAAAGTTAGGATCGTTACCGGCAGAATGAAGGGAGATTACGATTGATCTTTTTTAATTTCCTTTCCAGAACGCAACAGTCGGTCTCGACATGAAGGTAGGCTGAAAGATTAACGAGATGGCCCCGTTCGTTTCCGACGGGAATGTGCGCAGCATCCTTACGGGGCTCATAAAAACGTTACGACCCGAGGCAGTCGGCATCTGGGAGACATGCTCGATGCTAGTCGATTTGGACTCGAAGTCGGTTTTTCGAGTCCCGGGAATCAGTTGCGGAAAACTCGGTTGTGAGGTGTTTTAAGCGGCTGGAATTCCCGAGCCGCTTGGGATTCGAATCGCTTGTTGCTTTCGCCTTTTCTCGGTCGTGCCGAAAGGCAAGCGTGTCGCAACCCTTTTTTCGAGGGGAATTTTGAAGGGGTTAAGAGCGAGAGGCAGAGAGGAGGCACCGCCTGATTTCCCGTCCTCGCTTTCTCTCTCCCCTCATTAATCATGCAGTTTTCCCCTTTCGTCCCGGAGCCGCCTGACATCTCATGACATTCCAGCGTCCTCCCTTCTCTCCCTTCGCCGGAATCGAGATCGACGGAGAGGACGCGAGGACGACGAGCCGCGAGTCGAGGTGGGAGGTGCGAGGTGCGAGGAGGTGCTGAAGCCCCGTCGACTTAGTAGATTTCCTGCTCCCCGTGCTGTTTTCATCCGAGTATTGTATCCGAGTATATTCGTTGCATTCCATGCGTGATGAAAGCGGAATGCCTCCGTAGGAAATAGAAAAAGTAGATTGGTAGGAGGAAGGGTATTGTTCTGACCTGATGTCAGCGCCTCATTTCCCAAGCGAATTCCCTCCTTCCCCATCCTTTTCTTTGCAAATATATGAAAAGTTCATTAAATGTCTTCTTTCCCGTTCTCAGTCGTTGTAACCCCAAGACCCCCCTTTTTCCCGCTTCGTAAGCCAAGAGAGGGAGAGAGAGAGAGAGAGAGATTTCGTTAAAAACTTCAGCCTCGATGATTCCTCTCTTAATGTACTTCTCCTTGCAAGACGATCGTTTCCTCGCGAAATGACGCATCGCTTTCAAGAGAGATAGGGATTCCAGGAATTCGTCGAGTGTCTCTAAGGATTCCAACGGGAGAGGAATTTCGAGAAATTTTCTGTTTCGAGAGTTATCCTCTATAAAGTGTATCTATTCCATGACTGTCATGCATTTTATAGAACCCGATAAGAGAGGCCGGAAAGAGAAGACGATGGCAAATTGGCTCAGTCGGTGGAGAAAGCCTCCCATGTCGATTTTGTTGCAGTTGGGTACGGACTTTCCGTCGCGGTTTTGGTATCGGTGTTGGTTTGTCGGGTGGCATGATGGTTGAGATGGTTGAGATTTTTCTGGTTTCGGTTTCTTCGTGGGACGAGGGTTTTCTGGGTCCGATTCGGCCGAGATCATTTTCGCCGAGGTTGCTCGTTTACTTGTTTATCCGTTTCGCTCACATGAGAGACTTTTCCCTCGATCGTGCCGTCTCGCTTTTCATCCGGTTTCTGTTGCCCGAGTGGGAGAGACTCGCTTCGGTGCTGATGGCGTTTCTCGTCGCGATGTTTTCCAGTTTAGCGGATCGAGGCATCCGCAAATTCTTTTTTATCGCGGGTGGGAACTTCTACCGTAGACGGACGCACGCAGATGGGGACAATGCCTCTACCAGCTGAGCAAACAGTGAAGCAACTGTCTCAGGCGGTATTGCCCCGCCTTCCCTGGCTCTCGATGACATGCTCCTTTATCATGCCGCCGTGGTGGCGAATTCGAAACCGTTCTAGATCCGCGTGGGGTTGCCTAGCACGCGTGGCTATTGAGCGCGCCGTGGTGATGCGTTGCGTCATGGAATTGCAGTTATTCTAGGATGAGTTGGAAGCCGATGTGAAAAGTGCTCGTGAAATGCGAATGAGTTTTTTTTGCAGTGACACGTCGACGGTGATCTGCAGTAAAATGTCGTGGAGCCGATATTCTTGATGGGTAGTGCTGACGAAATATGGCAGCATCTGTGAAAGTGACTAATTTAAGTGAGTCGTGGTGTTCGTAGGTCTGGCAAAAAATTTCGGTCGGGTAGCACGCGAGCTCGGGGCTGTGACCGGGGAAGTGAATTTCCATTCGTTGATGGAATGAAAATGAGAATGAAATGAAAAATGAGAGCGCTTGATGACCTGGAAGGTTCCCGATGGAATTCCCACGTGGGACACGAGGGCGATTTTCAAAGCGCCAGCTCTCGGAGGAGACATTCGAGGATGGGGATTCATTTTTAATGGTGTTCTCGGGATCAAACTTTGTTCCGTTCATTGTTGTTGCTAGGAGATTTGCACCTCGAAGCGTGAAAGTGGAGCATTGATTCTAAATCACTTCCGTGTTTTCATTCGTTACGAGGCCGTGATGAATAATTTTATGCTTTCGAGCGGGACCAACGAAACTGGCTCTACTGACTTGTGTCGCAAAAACTCAATTGGATATGGAAAATATATGGAAGTACTCAGACAGTCTCGCAGCAGCAGTTCTGTGTCGAATATGCATGAAGAAAAGATCTTTGTTTCAATCGATATCCCACGTAGGGAAATGACTGGCCTGTCGAAAATGTTTTATCGAGCGTATAACAGAGTCTTTTGAAAGCAATCTCAGGCTTGTACCCGATTTTGACCAAAGATTCATGCATGAGTTCCAAACGCATTCGGTGTGATGAAGAGGGTGCTTTCCTAATCCTTCTAGTAATCCAAGTTGAGGCTCTTAAAGATTCCGTGCATTAGCCTTTTTTTCCCCCGGTCTCATCCGGCCGATCGAATCCCCCATGGCCTTCCACGGGAGATATAAACCTTCCCGGCCGGGAGGATATAGACGCCGTTCAATTACAGGGCCTTGTTCCGGGATCTCGTGGGGGGATCAGCTGCATGAAATATTCAGTCGAGATATTTCCATCCTTCCTCCCCATTAAGTAATAGGGGTGCAGGCGGAGCTCCACCTATCTCCCCCCCGTCTCCCCTCGTTATGCCGAGTCTCAAAGGGCATCACTGTCGCATCTGAGAGATGCTTTTAGTGTCGTGCTCTTGGTCGGTGATGCCGTTTGGGTGACGTGAAGTCGCCGATGGCGCCGATGGTGACTTTATCGATTGCGAACACCGGGGCAGTCCTCGAGACCGGTGTAATGAAAATAGGCTGAAGTTGTATTGAATTCAGAGAAATTATGCGGAGTCGAATCCAATTTTGTAGCAAGTTATACAATATAAGGTTTACAATATACGAGGTGATACGATATAAGTACAATACAATATAAGCTTTATTACTTTAGTGCAAAGAGATACTCATTACTCATTCAGTTTCCACCTTGTAACCGCGATGTAGCAACACTCCCACTATCGATTCCGTATCGATTCGAAAGTATCTCCTTTTTTTTTGGAGCAGGGCCATGTCGTTCTCGCCCCCGAAGAGCCCTTAAATAGTTGGCATTCCGGATATAAATCTTGGATTTTATGGCGTCATTTTATGCCCTTTTCCCATACGCATCGATTCCTATCATATCATATCACATGCATGGCAAGCATGCGGTTTGCTAGCAAGATCGCCCCCCCCCCCCCAGCAAGGATATCAAGACGAGCCGCACCTGGCCTCCAATCACGGAATCGGCTGCATCGTGTAGCCTTTTATATACATCGGAGAGATGAGGATCTACGGTGGAACGAGAGGAGGAGGAGAGCGTGCGAAGGGAGGGATGAGTCCCTGGGGGCCATAGATCCCAGAATCCGAAAAAGGCCCTCATTCTTGTCAGATCCTCTCCTCTTTTACGGTTTTCCCCCTTTTTCTTTCCCCGTTCTGAAGTACCGTTAAAGGAGGGTGGACCAGAGAAACACAGGGAATTTTTATTACTGCACGAGGGAGAATAAGAGAAAAGAAAAACACATGGGGGCACGTGGATTTGCACTTTCGTCTCTTCTCGCCTTTTGTTGTGTCCTTTCTCACTGATATGCATGCTTGGAAAGAAGGGCCAGGGTAATCAGGATGAGAGGAGCGAGCGCTGACCAATTTCTCACTCCGGATCCATATCCGGCATCTAAAAGGAATAACGGAGTCAGTGTTGATTCATCCGAACGAACAAGCGCAATTAAAACAGAAATTTTAAACATTCTTCGGATTCAGACGCGGTGAAACATCTAATATATGACATTATCCCCTTGGTACACAGAACAAACTCGTTGTACTTGTGGTACAAAGCATGTACCTGTCGAAGTCATATTGTTCTTTTTCACCCCTTCTTGAACTAATGTGTTCTTCCCCCCCCAGCCGAGAGCGATGTTCCCCCATCTCCACTCGCAACCCTTTCAGCCGGGAATGCGTGCATGCAAGGGAAGTTAATCCTCGGAGGGGGGGAAACCCTCGGCAGTCACTTCACTTTGAGGATCTGAAGGGCTGTAGAGGCGGGGGGAAGAGGGGGCAGGGTGAATGAAAGCCATGACACCGCAGATCGAAAGGGCTTGGGAGGGCCTCTCGACTTTCCTCGCATTACATCGCTCTCTCGTGTCCCGGCGAGTCAGCGTTTTTGTTGGCATATCTTACTGCAGTATCTCTCTGACTGCGTGGAAAAAAAATCGTCTGCTATAGATCCGCAAGGGAAAAAGACTGTCGTCCAGTCGTCGAATTACCGATGGGTTTCGTGCGTGACTGCCGCCGTCGAGAATTATTCAAAAATCGGCGCTTGAATACTCGAAGACAGGAGTCTCGTGATCGAGCACGTGAATTCTTGCCAAATGAAAAGGTCAATTAGATGGAGTTTTCGGTTCAACTGCGAGGATTGAAAATTATTTTTAAAGGCCCCTAAATTTATCGGCGCGAGCATCATTAGGGTGTTCCGAAAAGTTTCTGACCCACCCACATAAGATGTGGCTAAGTGTTATGCCAGCTATAGTGAAAACATTCTGCATATATACACGGGCTACATGAAGATCCGGGCGATCTGCTCAGACCAAGAAAAGGCTGTGCTGTGCTGAAGCGGGACGGAGGCATTGCCTCGGAGGCTTGCTTCGCATATCGCGCCATTCAAGAGAATATGGTATGGGTCTAGAAGAATTTACCAAGGAACTGTCCGGACCTCAGCTTCCGTAACACCCGTGGCACGGGTTCCAGTAGAGTCCTCTGCGTCGGCCCCACCCCATAAATTCAGGTGTCAGTCATTACCGGAGTTCTAAGTGGGGTGAGAAACAAACGCGACGAGCGTCATCCGTCGGTTGGTCGAGAGATTCGGGACGCTGATCCGAGGTTTCTTTGGAGTCCGCGGAAATCACATCAAGGATTGATGTCGGAGTTGGTACCTTGGGTATTATTGGTCATGTGGAACGTAATTAAATTAATATATTCCCCTCAATCTCGTCTCCATATTTATTTACTGGGTCAGAAACTTTCGGAACACCCTGTAGATTGTTTGACCGAGAGGCTTCGATTTGCAAATCGAGGAAATCGGAGAATACGTTACGTGGTCCGAGACTAAGGACGTCTGTGACTGCACGGGCAATGATGACTACAAGGTATGTGATGGAGTCGAGGGGATAGACGTCTAAATAATTGAGGGATCGATTTCTCTTCTCCAAAATCACATGCAGTGGGAGAGAACCGGCTGGAACGTCCATCAAATATTGACGGATCGTTCATTCCAATTGGATTTCACCGCGTGATTGACTCGGTTCCGACTGGGTTTTCCTCCACGATCTATCGATGTTTCGGCGACGATGGGGTCCGATTTGCATGTCGTTAGAGAGGCTCACCCATGACTCGATGGCCGGAGTGGTGGTCGACGTCGTAGTCCGGGGCCAGGAGGATTTTCTCGCTGCTTCTCTCGTAGAGTGTGTTGGACTAGGGGGAGAGGGAATTGAGGATCGTTCATTCGCTTTTGGTTCTATCAGGCTGTTTGTTAGTAGTACTAAGAGAGAGGGTGAGAATGTTATTAGATATTATTAGAAATTATAATTGAAACTTGAATAGGTCAGGATGGGATTTGTGGATGAGGTATCCAAAAATTGTATTTGATTCGTCGTTCTTTTTTTTCAAGTTGCGATCGGCAGCATCCTGAGCCGCACCTACGTGCACCATGTCGACTACACGTAGATTAACAACAGACCAATGTCGACACGCTGTATCGTGGTTACGAGATGACGCTTTTGTGTCGTGTGCAAGGGGCGTGCTCGCGCGGGCGCGGGAGGGTGGGTCACTTAAGGGCGTAAACGTGATTTCCAGATTGTTGCGCGGTATTTTCCGTGGGAGATGTGAGAGAAGGAAGGAAGCTGCTTGAAGATGATCGAAGAAAAAATAATGGAAGAGAATATACAAAGAGAATTGAACGGTCTCTCGGCTGTCACGGAGATCGGACAGTGCCGCGATCATAACGGACCTCGTATCAAGTGAATCTGAAAACACTTTCGATTCCGAATAGACGTACGGGATGTTAGGGCAACACGGGGAAAATTTCCAGAGTTTGGTCCCAGGAAATTTCAGAGCTCCTTCGAGCTTTGACGTTGCAAGCAACTGATGAAAGTTGACCACGGGCAAACAAATTGTGCCCGACCCGAAAACGTAGTGAACTGGGTAAAACTCTATGCTGTCTGCACAAACTTGACCCGATGTTTAAAATTGGTTGACGATGCTGATGTTGAACGAACGCATGATAAACATTAACACGATGCTGAAAATGGGACAAGTCTCGTCATGGGATTCGTGTGCGTTCGCTTCAGTTTATTCTCATGCCTTGCCAATGTTCCGTGAACACGGTGTCGCGCGAGCCATCTGGTAGGCATTCGAACGAATGAGGTTCCCGGAACAGAAGCGAGATGGCGACTTAATCGCTTATACGGCGAGCTACCCGTACGCGCGACTGGCACAAGTCTCCAGTACTTTTCGAGCGACAATCGATCTTTTTTCCACAGAAGACGGAAGTGAAAGCATTGGAATTGATAGATTCTTTCGACGAAAGAGGCAGCCGAACCCAAGGAAATTCTGCGTTATACCGACCCCGAGAATGGAGAAGAGACGTCATACGGCCCTGGTTATCCGGCTCCATGGCCATTCATCAAAGGTTACGCCTCTCTCGTATCAATATTGGATCGATAATTATTTGCTTTAGCATAATAGGACCGTGCTGAGATTGTGTTGATATGATATCGACGGAGTTTTGAGCTGTCAACTGCAGGAGAGCATGAATTCGATCTCCCAGCAATATCGAGACTTATCTCATTTCAACGTTGAGCCGATGTTGAGTCGGCTCGGCCTCGCAGTCTGCAACACTGATGCAACATGATGGATATTGAAACGTTGTTGCTTTTACAAACTTTGGGTCAATGTTGTAGTGCAGACTGTGTAGCCCAAACGTGTTTGGATCGCTGACGTATAATTTGTTTCTGACCTCATTTGCGTGATCGAACGAGGTGCCTGAAGCCAACGTCACATGTTACTTGCAACGATCGCGACTTCGTCCAAGTCATTAAAGCAAGCTCCTGATGAATAATCCCGGGTCATGTAATTCTCATCAGCGTCATTAAGGGTTTGCGTCACAGCGGAATGACGTCGCAGCGGAATCGCGTTTAACCCCGGGGCCCGGGTGGTTACTTCTGGAGAAGATTGCGACGATCGGTCTCTTAAGCTCGATTCTGCTCTTTAAATTATTCAAATGGTCAGGTCTAAACTAGGGCAGTTCGGAAACCACCCTCCTATTTTTGGATGCAACCTGGTTCCTTGCAGCGCTTACGGCAAAATGGTGATAACCGCATCGGTCAAAATCTTTTCGTAGACTTTGAGGCTTGTGATCGTAATAAGATGCCATGATGAACATAGTAGAACATCTCACAACGGGATGAACCAGTTCATCCCGTTGTGAAAGGAAAGAGACGAGGCGAACCGATTTTTTGGAACCAGAGCGATCGGGAAGGGAGTGGAAACAGATTTGCAAGTGTCATACGGCATACATTTCAGGGTGCATGTTTACATTTCACCCTTTTTTTCGGGTTCGCATGCTTACGGATCATAATTCAAACACTGCTGCGTCGTTTCATCAAGCCACATAATATTTGTCTGTAAACATCCTCGATCCATTCGGAAAAATTGCTGTTAATAATTGGTTCATTGGTCTTTCAGAAGGAAGCAAGCGAAAACGTTTCCTATGTTTAAGTGGAAGATTTATCGTTAGCGTCGGTACTTGCTTCTGAACACTATCGAAAAGTACTGAATTTGTTGGTTAACGTCGATGTGGATATCAGAATCGCAATAACGTTGCTGTGGTCAATTGAAGTCCACGAGGCAAAACCCTTAACTGGCTTTTACATTTGGCTCTTTCATGCTTTTATAATTTTGCTATTATTATTATTATTATTTTGTTGTTTGAACTATTCTTATTATTTAATGATGATTTGGACAGGGCGCTGGTGGGGTAGATATCGGGTGATATCCCCCTTCGGGATAAACGGGAAGGAAAATCCGGTCGAGCTCCAATGTGTCACGTTACCCCAGACTATCTACCCTCCCCGTCGGTTGCGAGAGTCATCTTGCGTTAATGCTCGATAAGCTCTAGACATAGGAGTATACCCAAGGATAGTGGGCATTTACCTGGAGGGTATGGAGGGTGGCGACGCACTTGACGCGGACGGCCCCGCTTTCCACGTGTTTCTGCCGTACGATGAATTCCAGTCCCGAGATCACCGTCTCGGTCCCGTCCCCTTCCTTGACCGTCGAGTACGACTTCACGAGTCTCTCCTTATCCACCTTGGGATCGGAAAATTAAAGTCATCCCAGGAGACAGATCGTCTCGGAGAAGACCGACATCGACACCCACCTTCTTGCCGTTGATGAACCAGGCGACCTGGGCAGGCGGGGACGAGGAGTACGAGGTGCAATTGAAGACGACCCGATCCCCTATGGAGATGCGAGGGCGGAGGCCGCCCACGCCCGTGCCAGTCAGCAGTGGCTCCGAGTCTGGCAAGTCTTCCCGAAGGATGACAAACAATTCATGATCTTCCCACCGGTCTTTTGATATCCCTTATGCATACACATGCATAAACCAAAAAGGAGTCCGATCCACCCCCAATCCCCTTTTATGACGGCGCGGAGTTTCGAAGATGGAAACGTCATAAGGGCTCCGTGTGAATGATGTTCCTGCCTATATCGAGAACGGAAACGACGGCCGGTCTCATCGATGGAGCGCTGAATCTAGAATCAACCCCCCAAACTCCGAAAGACAGCGTGTCAATTTTTCATTATCGCGGAGAAAAATCCGAGTTTCTTTACGTGCTGTTGCGTTGGCGATTCAAACTTTCCTTTTTCAAACTTTGCGACAACTCTCGCCGAAGTTTCGAAGTTGGGTGGGAAACTCGGTCAAAATGCTCGAGGGAGTCCAAGTTTGCAATCTATTCCGTTGAAGACGTTTAATCGTACGAGCCCATATTTCGAGTGTAAAAAATGCTGTGCCAAATATTCGAAAACGTGCAACAATCGCTACTGTGCACCTCAGAGTCGCAAGCGGTTCCAGTTTACCAGACACAGCGGCCTATTGAAATCCATCGGCGCGAGCCATTATGCACGCTCAACCGCTCCTACGCCGATGGACTTCGTCAAAGGGCCGAATGTATCGAACGAGACCGCCCGATATGGATCACATGGAACAGCATTCCGTGCCATCGTTCCTGGTGTCTGCGATACACGGGACTTCTGCTCGGTCGATCCTACGGTCAAAGGACGACACCTAGAACTTTCATGACTTTGAGGTGCTCGTTAGTGACTGACTACAATTTTTTCGCAAATGCAGGGTTATTTTTGTTAACCTCCTGTGTATGGAACCGTTGTTGGAAGGGTTAACAGCTATCCGAATGAAGTCCCGGCCCTCCTTATTCTTCTCACCCCTTCCCCCCCATCTTTCCCTCCTTCCCCCCTCCCCCTCTTCCCTCCTTGTTTTCATCCCGTACCTGTACATGGCGCCAAAGATGCATGCTGAGATTATTTGATCTGAGCGATGCTCGAAGAGGTTTTTAGGATCTACTTTCCCAGTCTGATACTTTCATCAGCCGATGCACTTCAATCACAGTTAGCGTGCCTCTTCGGCGTACGTAATTTCCGAATATGGAATGTTACTGCACGACGTTGGCGCGAGTTCAGTTCCCGTTACATATGCGGTCGACTCCGCATACTTGAATACTCCAGGGAGCAGTGAAATTTATTATCAGTATTCCAATAACCGAAACTATCGTACTGTAGATTTTCTTCATACTTAAGGCGATTATTAGAAAGGGACAGTACAGTACCAGTGGTTTTTGCATATTTTTCGCCCTTGTAATTTATCCAGTCCAAATTTTCTTCTTTTTTTGTGCATTCATTATTGTCATTGTCATAATCGCGCATACTCTATTTTTTGTGCGATTTTCAAGCGCACGAAAAAATTTGTTATGCGCCTTCTGCACCCAACACTAATTTATTTCCAATTTGCATGTTTTTTTTTGTCTTTTGCGCTGTTCATAATTTTTTTTTATTTTCTTAATTTCTTTATTCGTTTCGTTCTGGTGGGTATTCTGTTCTGCATTCAGCCAAGCTGAAGTCATTCCTTTTCCCCTTGATCGCATCGGAATGCGCAGATATACTACTTATTGACTCTCGATTTATTTTCAAGGTGGGCTTCCTTTCGCTTTCACCTGAAAAAAGGCAAGCTTCTTTCCCTTTTCGGGCATTTACATGTTGACTTTATAACCCCTATTTCCAGGAACTGACAAACTTAGATTTCCTTCTGCTCCCGCCCTCGATTCGCAGAATATTCAAATAGCAGTTGCTCGTGAAATTGATTCCATGAAGCGAGAGGGGGAGGGGGGGACGGGGACGGACTTTCCGAGAAGGCGGGAAAGGAAAAATAAACATTTTTTTTAGAGATAAAAAATAAACTTGCAGAAAAGTTTATTCCTTCAAGCGGGTAAACGTATTCCTTTATACGATGTTTTCCATAAAGCATCTTATGCTTTAAATTTCGAGACTGCGCGATGGCATTCCATTAAGCGGTATTCCAATAAGTGGAGTCGACTGCAGTACATTTCTTTTAGAAGGAAGAGTTTTATGCTTTCCATAGTCTGATAGGCAATTGAGTTTACTCCGTGCTCTTTTCCCTGATCAAAGGAGCGACATGGAGCGACAGGGTATTTGTGAACCAAATTCCTCTAAGCGAATTCACCTCTGGGGTAACTGACTTTCGAGAGTTCGAGAGGAAAAATGCAAAAAGGGGAAGATGAGAACTGCCTGGTTGTGGAAAAAATACTCGTGGATGGAACCTCGACGTCGCAGTACCATTAAAAGTGTCATAACAGTACTTTTTTTTATGGACTTTCTGATCTCGAGGATCTTTCTTCTCGAAAGAGGGACGTGGCTTGTCGGAAGTGTCTGGGTGGATAAATGGAGACATCTTCTATATGTGTCCCCTTTTGTTCGATGAAAGCTCTAAACGCGATTGTGGAACTTGGGGAGCTCCTCTCTCCGGGTGGAACTTTTTGAAAGCATTCATTGAAAAGGGGGGAGGGAACCTTGTTAGCCGGGTCCCGTCCCCCGGGGACGGGGGCGGAACGCGGGGCCTCCCGCGTCTACTCCCATCTTGTCTTTGGGGGGGCTCTGTCCCCCTTTTTTTGCGTCCTTTTAGGGGGGGGGGGGTTGCAGGTGTTTAAGGGGGGGATGAGTTGATGAGAGATGAAATGGTGGGGGATCGTTTTGATCTGATATGTGGAGCAGGGGATGAAATAAATCGTGTTTCAGCTTATGGTCTGGCAATCGAAGTGAAAATTGTTGGTTGCGTTGTGCTCATTTGGATCCCCCATGTCCTTCCACGTAATTTATGACGTATATTAGAAGTAAAAAGGAAATACGTTCTTTCCCCGTAATTAAAAGATGATGATAATGTACTTAGAGCAACGTGCATTGTAATAATCTACACGTGTCATGAGATCATCATCAGCATCATCCCAGCCCGGCCCAGTATGCCGACGCTGCATCACCTTTGGTGATATCCTGAGTGCCATGCTAATCATATTATCCTGGATGAGAGCATTTGGATCCAATATGTCGGAGAAATTCCGAGTATCAAACATTTGAAATTTATCTTGAAGGATTCTGGCGATTCCAGATTCTTTATGCATCTATCACGAGAATGAAGTTTTAGAAACGCATAAAATCCGATACTCGCGCCCTGCAAATTTTTTTTTTCATGCCGACTCGAACAATTTGCAAGGGATTCATACCGTAGATCTCCATGGAGGCTGACTGCTGCTGGGTCTTGTAGGTGGGGGCCTCGGCGGAGACCTCGCAGATGTAGAGTCCGCTCGACCGGAGGGAGAGGTTCTTCAGAACCACCTGTTTTTCCGTGGATGCTTCCACCTGTGGGTGGAGGGGGAAGGGGAGGGGGGGGGGAGAAGGGGAGAGGGGGAAGGTTGTAGAAGGGGAGACAAAGCGGGAATGTTTTCATTATCCGGGATTGCTCCTTTGTTGGGAAGAATCGCAAAATAAGGCCTTTTTTGGTCTCTTCAAAATCTTGAATGGAACAAAGAGAATTGAACGGTCTCTCGGCTGTCACGGAGATCGGACAGTGCCGCGATCATAACGGACCTCGTATCAAGTGAATCTGAAAACACTTTCGATTCCGAATAG
>CAJPEV010003519.1:5052-30110 GCA_905338385.1 Darwinula stevensoni | reverse complement strand
CAATAACTGGTTATCGCAAAATTGACAGGTATAATGATAGACAAAACATTACACTTCGAAAATCGGACATTTATTTCGGAACAACCTAATACTTGTGGAATGTCCATTGGAATCCAAGCCCTGCTTCCCGAAGAAGCATCATGATGTCATATTTGTAGGGATTTGAGGGGTGAGTAGGAGGCCTCTACCCTTTGGGTCGGAAAATGAACGTGTCACGCGGCTGCCCTAAATGTCAATACGAAAAAGTCGCCTTCATCTTGATTTTTCAGGGAATGTTCATAACAGACTTTTCCGAAGCGGAGGAGGAAAAGGACCTTTCGCTTGAACATCGTATTTCGAATATAGGTCCAATATATAGGTCCAAATTGTTTGGTCCAATATATAGGTCCAAATAGGTCCTATATTTCGAATATAGGTCCAAATTGTCGGAAAGTTAGGGGTAAGAGTAGGAAACACTGTTGCCATCTAACGCGGGAAAGGCAAACCCCTTGTGGGAGCGGAGTCCATGTCTCCAGGCAAACAGACGAGAAAATGTCGGGATTCCTCCCTATGAGAATAACACGGAAAGGCGCTGCCCTCTCATTGTCTTGTAAATTCCAATCATCGTCCTCCGATTGGACTTCATGTCTGATGCTGGGATACCTTAATTGCTTTCATTATTTAAAAATGTATTCTTTTCATTCAAGATACTTACCTTGTGAATTGTCCTCGTTTGGTGGGAATTTGGCGCAGCTGCATCACATAAAGCTGCAACTATTATTAAGTCATGGGATTATTCAGCATGTCTTTCTTACTACTATCGAGAAGATCACGACACATTCTCGCCTCTCCGTCTTCTTAAAGATATAGTTTAAGGAGAGGACGAAAGCTTCCAACATTTTATTAATTTAGCCACGCTCCCATGACAAGTAGATGATGAACGTGCACCAGAGCTTGCATTGCCTCGGAGTAGTTCTTCTCCTGACGGGATGAAGAAGTAGTCATTCATTTTTCATGTTTCCAGAATCTAAAAGAGAAATACAGTCGCAATGGCTTCGCTCATTCGAGATCCAAACTCTGTTTCCCGAATCATCCTCATGCCATGCTTGTGGGAAAAATTGGGGCAAGAAAAGAATGCCCTGACATTCGTGTCAAAAGTTAAAGGTGCGGGTGGCTTCTTAAAGATGTCAATATTACAAGACATGTTTGATGATGAGAATTTCATGTAAAATGTCAAAACAAACTTTTCCGAAGCGAATGAGGAAAACGATCGCTCACTTAAAGATATGATTGAAAAATTACCCTCCGTAGACTTAGCCCATTGCGGTCATGTGTCGGGCAGGACCCGACATAAAAAATATTAGTTCCAGTCATATGTCAGGTGTCACCCGACATCACAAATATATCATTTTTGCCGGCCGTCCTTTGATCGGAGTTCAAAAATATAAGTAATTTTATGTCCAATGTGATTACTTAATGGAAAAGTCTGAATGAATCATATATTTTTGTTGAAAAAGTCTGGATAAATAATTTATTTTTAACCTTTTCATTGAAATTAAATATGACCTGAAGGGATAACAAGTGGAAAATAAATATGACCACAAAGGCTTGACATTTCAAAATGTTAACCTTTGCGGTCAACGTAAACGTGAGGAAAAGGCCGAAAAAAAACGAAATAGGATTTCCGTGGAAATGCAAGAAATTTCTCTAAACGATTTGGGAAATTCCAGTTTTATAACTTCTTTTTAAATTTTCTTACAAAGAATCAGAAAATTTTATAATATTTTTTACATTGCTAATTAAAAAAAAACTACCAATTCATTCAAAAGTAGAATGTTGACCTATGCACCATGGTGTTTCTCCACACAGGCTATTCCTCATTATATTAAATGAAGAAGTAGTGGAGCTCCCGGAAGGATTCTTTGGGGTTCTTTCCTTCCTGCAGATGAAAAAAATCTGGCTCAGCTTCAATTTGTTGACCTCTGTGCCGGCCTTCAAAAGCGACAGCCTAGAAATACTCGATCTTTACAACAATAAGATAACGAGTGTGGAGTTCGACAGATGGGCGACTCCCAAATTGAGAGAACTCGATCTAGAGAACAATTTGTTGACCTCTGTGCCGGCCTTCAAAAGCGACAGCCTGGAGTTTCTCTATCTTGACAACAATAAGATCACGAGAGTGGAGTTCGACGGATGGGCGACTCCCAAATTGAGAGAACTCTGGCTCAACAACAATTTGTTGACCTCTGTGCCGGCCTTCAAAAGCGACAGCCTAGAAATACTCAAACTTCACGACAATAAGATCACGAGTGTGGAGTTCGACGGATGGGCCACTCCCAAATTGAGGGAATTCGTCATTGGTGAGTATTATATATTTTATGATGTTAGTTGATTCACATTAGTGCCTGTTTCTTTCAGAACACTTTTTCTACAACAATTAGAAATGCATCCTTGAAAAGGAAGTGATGATAGTTCCATTCATGAACCATTCGTTCCCGAATGTAATTTTCCGGCAAGAGCCTCCACAAACTTCGTTTTATCGGAAAATCTTGCTGCACCCTGCCATAATAGAGAGGCACTGATATGTTTTCTGGCCTTTAACGCATACTCGGTTTGTTTCTCGCCGACGATTTTTCTCAAGCGCGTGATGTTTTGTCAAAAATTGTCTGTTTCTCTCTATAACGGCAAATCTTTGAAACATTTATTTACGGTGGCGTGCTGAAAATTTCGCGACTTTACCCAGACGCAAGACAGCAAAAGCCGCGCCACGAGGGATGTAATGAGGGGAGGCCATCGCTAGAGCGCACATGCTGTGAGAGTCCGTTACGACCGTTAGTTTGCTTCCTTCGGCAGTTTGAACTCATGATGGCGGCGTCAGGACCGGAATTCAGCAACGTCGACAAGCGCGTGGTCATGAAGTTCTTGTTCCTGCAAGGTAAACGAGCGCAGAAGATTCTCTCTGAGATGCTGGAGACGCTAGAGGACTGCCCTTCGCTCTCAATGGTGAAGAAATGGGTGGCACGTTTCCGAACCGCCCATTTAGAGGTAACAGATGAGCCACGCTCTGGACGGCCAGTTTCAGCAGTGACAGATGAAAATACGAATGAAATCCATGATCTGATCCTCGAAGACAGCCGCATTTCCGTCAAGAAGATTGTCGAAATCTTGCAGATTTCCCGGGAAAGGGTTTCCCACGTCATCCGTAACATTCTCGACATGCGAAAGCTGTCTGCGAAATGGATTCTCTGATCCTCGAAGACAGCCGCATTTCCGTCAAGAAGATTGTCGAAATCTTGCAGATTTCCCGGGAAAGGGTTTCCCACATCATCCGTAACATCTTCGACATGCGAAAGCTGTCTGCGAAATGGATTCTGAAATTCCTCAATGCAGACCAGAAGCGGAATCGCGTGATCGCCTCCCAAGCCATTTTGGCTGGGAAAGGGTTTCCCACGTCATCCGTAACATCCTCGACATGCGAAAGCTGTCTGCGAAATGGATTCTGAAATTCCTCAATGCAGACCAGAAGCGGAATCGCGTGATCGCCTCCCAAGCCATTTTGGCACGGTTCCACGCTGGTGCTGAAGACTTTATGGCCAGTTTGGTGACCATGGATGAAACGTGGCTTCACCATTATGATCCCCAGACGAAGGAACAATCCAAAGAATGGGGCCATAGCGGGTCTCCCCGGCCGAAAAAGTTCCGCGTTCAGAAATCGGCCGAAGAAATCATGGCTTTCGTGTTCTGGGACAATGACGGTGTCATCTTGATAAAGTACTTGCCGAAGGGCCAGGAGATCAACGCCACCTACTACATGTCCCTATTAGATGAATTGCGGGAAGCTCTGAAGGAAAAACGGTGGGGGAAGCTGAGTCGGGGGGTGCTCTTTCTGCAAGACAACGCACCTGCCCACACCGCCCATCAAACCAAGCAGAAAATCAAGGATTTTGGGTTGGAATTGTTGGACCACCCGGCTTATTCGCTGGACCTTATGTCTGATGCTGGGATACCTTAATTGCTTTCATTATTTAAAAATGTATTCTTTTCATTCAAGATACTTACCTTGTGAATTGTCCTCGTTTGGTGGGATTTTGGCGCAGCTGCATCACATAAAGCTGCAACTATTATTAAGTCATGGGATTACTCAGCATGTCTTTCTTACTACGATCGAGAAGATCACGACACATTCTCGCCTCTCCGTCTCCTTAAAGATATAGTTTAAGGAGAGGAAGAAAGCTTCCAACATCTTATTAATTTAGCCCCGCTCCCATGACAAGTAGATGATAAACGTGCACCAGAGCTAGCATTGCCTCGGAGTAGTTCTTCTCCTGACGGGATGAAGAAGTAGTCATTCATTTTTCATTTTTCCAGAATCTGAAAGGGAAATACAGTCGCAATGGCTTCGCTCATTCCAGATCCAAACTCTGTTTCCCGAATCATCCTCATGCCATGTTTGTGAGAAAAATTGGGGCAAGAAAAGAATGCCCTGAGATTCGTGTCAAAAGTTAAAGGTGCGGGTGGCTTCTTAAAGATGTCAATATTACAAGACATGTTTGATGATGAGAATTTCATGTAAAATGTCAAAACAAANTTGATGATGAGAATTTCATGTAAAATGTCAAAACAAACTTTTCCGAAGCGAATGAGGAAAACGATCGCTCGCTTAAAGATATGATTGAAAAATTACCCTCCGTAGGCTTAGCCCATTGCGGTCATGTGTCGGGCAGGACCCGACATAAAAAATATTAGTTCCGGTCATATGTCAGGTGTCACCCGACATCACAAATATATCATTTTTGCCGGCCGTCCTTTGATCGGAGTTCAAAAATATAAGTAATTTTATGTCCAATGTGATTACTTAATGGAAAAGTCTGAATGAATCATATATTTTTGTTGAAAAAGTCTGGATAAATAATTTATTTTTAGCTTTTTTCATTGAAATTAAATATGACCTGAAGGGATAACAAGTGGAAAATAAATATGACCACAAAGGCTTGACATTTCAAAATGTTAACCCTTTGCGGTCAACGTAAACGTGAGGAAAAGGCCGAAAAAAAACGAAATGGGATTTCCGTGGAGAAATGGGATTTCCGTGCAAGAAATTTCTCTAAACGATTTGGGAAATTCCAGTTTTATATCTTCTTTTTAAAAATTTTTACAAAGAATCAGAAAATTTTAGAAAATTTGTTACATTGCTAATTAATAAAAAACTACCAATTCATTCAGAAGTAGAATGTTGACCTATGCACCATGGTCTTTCTCCACACAGGCGATTCCTCATTGAAGACAATACAGAAGTAGTGGAGCTCCCGAAAGGATTCTTTGGGGTTCTTTCCTTCCAGCAGATAACGATAAACAACACTGCAGTCAAGAAGGTCCACTCGTCAGCCATGCTCCCTTTAAAACACTTGCTGGCAGATCTTGGTATTTACAGTAGTCTTCTGAAGAGCTTTCCATTTCATATTCTTCATGTATTCCAACACCTGAAACAACTCTATCTCTACAACAATTTGTTGACCTCTGTGCCGGCCTTCAAAAGCGACAGCCTAGAAATACTCAATCTTAGAGACAATAAGATCACGAGTGTGGAGTTCGACGGATGGGCGACTCCCAAATTAAGAGAACTCTATCTAGAGAACAATTTATTGACCTTTGTGCCGGCCTTCAAAAGCGACAGCCTAGAAATACTCAATCTTCACAACAATAAGATCACGAGTGTGGAGTTCGACGAATGGGCGACTCCCAAATTGAGGTTATTCTCCATTGGTGAGTATGAGATATTTTGTTATGTTATTTGATTCACAACAGTGCCTGTTTCTTTCAGAACACTTTTTCTACAACAAATAGAAACGCATCCTTGAAAAGGAAGTGATGCTATTTATATTCATGAACCATTCGTTCCCGAATGTAATTTTCCGGCAAGAGCCTCCACAAACTTCGTTTTATCGGAAAATCTTGCTGCACCCTGCCATAATAGAGAGGCACTGATATGTTTTCTGGCCTTTAACGCATACTCGGTTTGTTTCTCGCCGACGATTTTTCACAAGCGCGCGATGTATTGTCAAAAATTGTCTGTTGCTCACTATAACGGCAATTCTTTGAAACATTTATTTACGGTGGGGTGCTGAAAAGTTCGCGACTTTACCCAGACGCAAGACAGCAAAAGCCGCGCCACGAGGGATGTAGTGAGGGGAGGTCATCGCTAGAGCGCACACGCCGTGAGAGTCCGTTACGACCGTTAGTTTGCTTCCTTCGGCAGTTTGAACTCATGATGGCGGCGCCAGGACCGGAATTCAGCAACGTCGACAAGCGCGTGGTCATGAAGTTCTTGTTCCTGCAAGGGAAACGAGTGCAGGAGATTCACTCTGAGATGCTGGCGACTCTAGACGACTGCCCTTCCCTCACAATGGTGAAGAAATGGGTGGCACGTTTCCGAACCGCCCATTTAGAGGTAAAAGATGAGCCACGCTCTGGACACCCCGTTTCAGCAGTGACAGATGAAAATACGGATTAAATCCATGACCTGATCCTCGAAGACAGCCGCATTTCCGTCAAGAAGATTGTCGAAATCTTGCAGATTTCCCGGGAAAGGGTTTCCCACGTCATCCGTAACATCCTCGACATGCGAAAGCTGTCTGCGAAATGGATTCTGAAATTCCTCAATGCAGACCAGAAGCGGAATCGCGTGATCGCCTCCCAAGCCATTTTGGCACGGTTCCACGCTGGTGCTGAAGACTTTATGGCCAGTTTGGTGACCATGGATGAAACGTGGCTTCACCATTATGATCCCCAGACGAAGGAACAATCCAAAGAATGGGGCCATAGCGGGTCTCCCCGGCCGAAAAAGTTCCGCGTTCAGAAATCGGCCGAAGAAATCATGGCTTTCGTGTTCTGGGACAATGACGGTGTCATCTTGATAAAGTACTTGCCGAAGGGCCAGGAGATCAACGCCACCTACTACATGTCCCTATTAGATGAATTGCGGGAAGCTCTGAAGGAAAAACGGTGGGGGAAGCTGAGTCGGGGGGTGCTCTTTCTGCAAGACAACGCACCTGCCCACACCGCCCATCAAACCAAGCAGAAAATCAAGGATTTTGGGTTGGAATTGTTGGACCACCCGGCTTATTCGCTGGACCTCGCCCCCTCGGATTATTATCTCTTCCCAGCTTTGAAGAAACACGGGAAGGGGACGAGATTTGCTTCCGATCAGGAGGTCATTGGTGCCGCAGAGATCTTGTTTGCGGACCAACCTAAGGAGTTCTTTTTGCGGGGGTTGCAAAAATTGGAGGAACGTTGTAACAAGTGTGAACAGTTGAGGGTGACTATGTTAAATACAATTGATTCAGTTTACCAAATTTGCGTTTTATTCTAGGAAAAGTCGCGAACTTTGCAGTTTCCCCTCGTACATTGACGTGTAGGGCGAAAAACAAGGAAGGTTTTCATGCAATTTTCGGGAATATTCGTCAAAATGCAAACGAGACAGTAGCAGTTTTCACTATGGAAGTTTGGAGGAAGGAATTGGAGTCGGGTTTTATCATTTACTGATTGACTATACGGGGAAAGGGATGGGTCTTTTACATATGAAAACAAGAAGGACATTTTCTTTAAATCAATCGAAATCAATATGTGGCCAAATCAACTTCGGCTAACTGAATAAGAAACTTTTAGAAATTCCCGGTTACACCAGCAATGAGAACCTCCTAGGGCCCCCCGCCAGGCTTTCCCGCGTTTGGTTCCATCCACTTGATCAGTAAATGAATTGCGAAAAGCGAATCAAAGGCTGAAGCTTTCCTCAAAAGACAACTTTGGCTTCCATTATTTTTATGAGCTATTCCTAAAATCACCATTTAACACCTTTTCAGCGAAATTATGAACAACGCAGCACAAGAGATTTGGAGGTGTGGATGACTCTATTCGGGAGAATTAATCATGGATGGGCATTCAGCTTTAAATAATTTCTCTATATTTTCACTTGCGTCGATCCTTTGTTTAATGAGACACAACGTTGAAATTCAGAAACACATTTGTGTATTTTCTACTCGGGCTGATGCCAAATGCCTTCCCTCTTCCCAAGTCCCATGAAATATAGATCCGCCATCATGCCTCCCGACCTTTTTGTCAGATTTTACAGGGGTAAACCGGACAAGGGTTGAGGTAAAGAGATATTCCTATTTCGCTCGGACTCGAGAATAGACTAGGATGGGTAGATTCCAATATTCCTCTGTTATTTTAATGCTTAGTTTGAGATGAAATGATTCTAAAAAACGTTTGAAAGGCAAGTAGAGCGAAGCCTCCATACAGGAAAAAATCTACGAGTAATGATTCTTGCGTGCTCCAGAATGTGTATTTGCAGGGATGTCACAGATTCAACGAGTTTCCTCGACTATCACTATCGAGAATGAAGAAAAGGTCCTTCTTCAATTCAGTTGTAATATGCAATGCTTCGATGCCACTGTTCGCGCAATTTTATTTCAGTTCTATGAAGCATTAGCGTAGCTGTTCGTGCAGCATTTCCTCATCTCATTAATCTCGTTTTGCTTTCATGTAGCACGAAATCCTCTGTCGGGGCTCCCTTCTGCAGCAATCAAGGGCATGAAGAATCTGGAAGAGTTCTACTGTTCAGAGTCTACTCTCGGACCAACCCTTTCACGAGGTGTACTGGAATTCCAGAGCAAGGCCTTGAAACTAGTAACGCTCTGGGGCAACAACATTTCCGAAGTGGAGCAAGGAGCCATCACAGGTATGACTCCTCGTTACATCAGGGCATGGAAAATACCCACATGAAAGTCGTCATGAATACTGTTTTGGACATTTGATCCAGCAGGTGAATGTTGCGACCTTTCCTTTGGAAAACCTACCTTGCTGACCGACTTTTACCAGATAATTCGTTGTTCGTCGCGGAAGCAGAAGCCTCAAATTTCCTCAAAAATAATTCCATAAACCAATGCATAGGTGAATGTTGCGACCTTTCCTTTGGAAAACCTACCTTGCTGACCGACTTTTGCCAGATAATTCCTTGTTCGTCGCGGAAACAGAAGCCTCAAATTTCCTCAAAAATAATTCCATAAACCAATGCATTAATCAGAGAACCCACTAATGGATACGATTTACAATCTTCCCTTCTATTGGTCATTGAGTAAAGCGACCTCGCGTTGTAAGTGAGAATTCTGCTTTCATTCTCTTCAGATAACCCAGGTGTTCCAACGTCGCACGGAATGAAAGCATACGTTTCGGCGAATTTTCCTTCAACTGCATCAATTTCATTGAATCATACATTTTTTGTTTTCCCGTGATAGATACGAGCTGGCATTGTATGCTCAGAAGGAATTTGTAAATTGGCAATCCAAGAGCGTGTAACGTAGGTAGAGGAGAAGGTCGGACACCATGTGAAACCGGACGCGATTAATTATTCTCAGAAGCATCCCGAAAATCGAAGATGCTATCATGAAACTCACTTGCATCCCTCCTCAGTGGAGCTCCATGGACTAAGAGCGATCTGCAATATATGGCGCCCGATCAAGGATGATACCAGAAAATTCTCTTTCTTTTTTAAGTTAAGCTAATCAGATTTGAAACTAGATGAGTCGTGTACTACCACTGGTCCTGTTGGTCCGAATGTAATTACGAGCAATGTAGCACATCAAGTTGTTTGGACTGACGATGAAAACACTTGTTTCACAACGCTCCTAAAGGATATTTAAGACTGGCCGAAGATATGCGCGATACAGCTGCTGTTGCTTATCTGTCGCACTTTTCTGTTCTGTTTCGGATTAGGGTCCGTCCAGATCGTGGCCTCCATTACGCTCGATATCGACACGTCCACTGTGTGACGCGTCATTCGACGAGAGTTGTCGATGCAAACGCGCAGCGTCTTCAAACCCAGTCGTTCCTTATTAGAAATTTCGCACGCACTTGTGAACATTGTTTCTTGGAATTCTTGCGTTCTCCTTGTAATTGACGCGTCCTTCGACGAGCGTTGTCGATGCAAACGCGCAGCGTCTTCAAACCCAGTCGTTCCTTATTAGAACTTTCGCACGCACTTGTGAACATTGTTTCTTGGAATTCTTGCGTTCTCCTTGTAATGTCCTGCCCGCGTCTTCGATGAATTTCAGGGCCGTTCGCGCCTTCTTCGCCCATAAAACGGATCACAGGACGCATTTCTTCTTTGGTGCAATCAAGCCACCATTTGTCATGCCCGTGGGAGGCACACGGGATGATAGGAAAGTCATTTGACACGGTATTCGCGGCGCTCATATTATAACCAGTCGCTTTATGAAACGATGAACATAAAGATGCAGTGCTAACGTCCACATGAAAATGAAAAACTGAGTGGGAGCATGCAAATACCCGTAACTTTTTTTATAGGTTAAAGTTTGAAACGGCTTCGCTTCCTCACGTTTTCGAGTTAATGATGTACGCTGTACACGGAAGTGCCATCTATGCAAAGTTATACATCCATTCCCATTTTCAAGAAATACAGGAGTCAGCTTAAAGCGTGACAGCATCAAGGGATTGTGCCCTGAACTGTTCGGGCGCCAACGTCGAAATCCCGCGCTGTGCCTCATGCAAGGTTGATGGACACGTTCGTAAACATGATATGTACACGGCAAAAAAAAAATAAAAATACATTGCTCAAACCCTTTTCAGACTCGGAGGAGCAGCCCAAGGCACACGTCGTCGTCATTCTTTGCACAGGCACGTGACATTGGCCAGACACTGTACGATTCACTCTTTTATGTGAAAGAGAACTGGTAGGCTCGGTCTCTGGCTGTCGTGCTCTTTGCCAGTGGATTCGACGAAAGAGGAACGGAGGGTTCCCTCTCAGGCTAGCATTCACACTTCCGAGAGTGCCGGTTGCACTGACCGGCTGTAACCACACTTACAGGATAAGCCGCTGTATTTCCAAAATGAATCCACATATTTTGATATAACTTTACGTGCATACCCTGCCGAGAAAACTCACGACAAACCCAAGGTCTCATGTGGTTTGACCTGCTGTAACCACACTTACAGGATAAGCCGCTGTATTTCCAAAATGAATCCACATATTTTGATATAACTTTACGTGCATACCCTGCCGAGAAAACTCACGACAAACCCAAGGTCTCATGTGGTCTCACGGCATTCTCACGAGATTCGCGGGTATCTCATGAGGTAATCCTCCTGTTGCAATCCTCATGAGGTTATAGGAGTACTAACAAGGTCTCACGCCATTCTCATGAGGATTGAGTGGTTGTTCGTGAGGCTTTGAAACGTCGTCAAGAGGATCGAGGTCCCATGACCTCTTGAGCCGTTTGTTCGAAAACTTCATGAGAATCTCATGGTTTTTTTATGCAGTGCATAACCGACAGGATATTGGGACGATATAGCCTTTTTGATAAGTATCCACAAGAGTGACCTCGTAGAGAGGACATGAGAGGGCAGACATTCGTAAATATAAAGTTTTGGTAACTTACGGTACTCGTACGGTACTAGTGCGGAGGTCGTGATATAATGGATCATATTTTCATCAAGTTTTGAAATATTCAAATGTTCATAATCATGAGGGGACGTAACATGAATTTGATTTAATATAAATTGTTACTTCATTAATCTATTGTGTGCCTAACTTCAGAATTTTTCATATGCCCTCATTTGTCAGAATGAAAAATAAATGTTGATATACTTCCTCCCCATAAACTGCGCTGATGGACATATCTTAAAAATAGGATATTTTCTGTACTCAGTATCTGACAGGTACTTCTTCTCCAAGTTTCAACTTTCTACCGTTCTCTGTTTCGTTGGATCAAAAAATAAAGATAATGCACCTCGGGCAGAAACACACAAAAAAACAAGATTCAGAATAACGCTTTNCTAGGATCATACCAGAAAATTCTCTTTCTTTTTTAAGTTAAGCTAATCAGATTTGAAACTAGATGAGTCGTCTACTACCACTGGTCCTGTTGGTCCGAATGTAATTACGAGCAATGGAGCACATCAAGTTGTTTGGACTGACGATGAAAACACTTGTTTCACAACGCTCCTAAAGGATATTTAAGACTGGCCGAAGATATGCGCGATACAGCTGCTGTTGCTTATCTGTCGCACTTTTCTGTTCTGTTTCGGATTAGGGTCCTTCCAGATCGTGGCCTCCATTACGCTCGATATCGACACGTCCACTGTGTGACGCGTCCTTCGACGAGAGTTGTCGATGCAAACGCGCAGCGTCTTCAAACCCAGTCGTTCCTTATTAGAACTTTCGCACGCACTTGTGAACATTGTTTCTTGGAATTCTTGCGTTCTCCTTGTAATGTCCTGCCCGCGTCTTCGATGAATTTCAGGGCCGTTCGCGCCTTCTTCGCCCATAAAACGGATCACAGGACGCATCTCTTCTTTGGTGCAATCAAGCCACCATTTGTCATGCCCGTGGGAGGCACACGGGATGATAGGAAAGTCATTTGACACGGTATTCGCGGCGCTCATATTATAACCAGTGCGAAATACTTTGCTACTTGTATTTCTACGTCACGATTGCAGGTGTACTTTTACTTTTTGACTCACCCTCGTACGTTTATGGGCATTGAAAAAAATATCCAATTTCAAACTTTGCCGAAGCGAAGGAAACTTTTTCGTGTCAATGATGTACGCTATCGGAGTCGCTAATTCCCCTCAGGAAGCGCTAATATAAGTTAACTAATTCTCCTTTAAATGGTTTATGCAATGGTTCACTTTCCCACATCTTCTTGTGCACATACGCTGAACGCCACTGCTTTGTATTACTGCTGGGGTTAGTTCTGTTCCATCACATTCTCCATCCGTAGCACGGAATAATGAAAGGAAGAACCGTAATCTATTAAAACAAAGCATTATCTAAAATACGAGTGCTGGCCTTAGTTTTTGGGCAGGTATGAACCCTTTCTTACTGAATATATGTCGAAGTGTAATAAAATATGAATATGAGGTCAGCATAAGTACGGACATGATATGAAAGTTGGATCACTTATATCTGAAAAACTTTACAATCTTCTTAGCATGCCTGCGTCACTAATGTTGTAGTTAAGGTAAATATCTATATTTCTATATTTCCATAAATATAATACTATATTTCAACAATTGAAACATTTTTCCAATTATAGCTACTGGTAGTCAGTTCAGATTATTCACTATCGTTGTGTCGTTTTGAGGGCTGACTGAAACATCAAATGAAATACACGGAAGTGCCATCTATGCAAAGTTATACATCCATTCCCATTTTCAAGAAATACAGGAGTCAGCTTAAAGCGTGACAGCATCAGGGGAGTGTGCCCTGAACTGTTCGGGCGCCAACGTCGAAATCCCGCGCTGTGCCTCATGCAAGGTTGATGGACACGTTAGTAAACATGATATGTACACGGCAAAAAAAAATAAAAATACATTTCTCAAACCCTTTTCAGACTCGGAGGAGCAGCCCAAGGCGCACATCGTCGTCATTCTTTGCACAGGCACGTGACATTGGCCAGACACTGTACGATTCACTCTTTTATGTGAAAGAGAACTGGTAGGCTCCGTCTCTGGCTGTCGTGCTCTTTGCCAGTGGATTCTGCGAAAGAGGAACGGAGGGTTCCCTCTCAGGCTGGCATTCACGCTTCCGAGAGTGCCGGTCACACTGACCTGCTGTAACCACACTTACAGGATAAGCCGCTGTATTTCCAAAATGAATCCACATATTTTGATATAACTTTACGTGCATACCCTGCCGAGAAAACTCACGACAAACCCAAGGTCTCATGTGGTGTCACGGCATTCTCACGAGATTCGCTGGTATCTCATGAGGTAATCCTCCTGTTGCAATCCTCATGAGGTTAAAAGTACTAACAACCAGAGTGCGGGAAGAGGTACTCCTAACTCACCATCGAGCACTCCGAAACTTTGCAGGAGTTCTCCTAGCTCCGGGGTAATGGAGAACTCGGCAAACAAGCTTTTGAAGTACTCTTGGAGAAAAAAACTGCAGTGCATAACCGACAGGACATGGCGTGCTATATCGAAAAAACTATTAATAGGAGGACAAGAGTGACCTCGTAGAGAGGACATGAGAGGGTAGACATTCGTAATTATAAAGTTTTGGTAACTTACGGTACTCGTACGGTACTAGTGCGGAGGTTCACTATATTACCTAGTATAAAAGTAGTTCGTTTGAAATATTCAAATGTTCATAATCATGAGGGGACGTAACATGAATTTGATTTAATTGAAATTGTTACTTCATTAATCTATTGTGTGCCTAACTTCAGAATGTTTCATATGCCCTCATTTGTCAGAGTGAAAAATAAATGTTGATATACTTCCTCCCCATAAACTGCGCTGATGGACATATCTTAAAAATAGGATATTTTCTGTACTCAGTATCTGACAGGTACTTCTTCTCCAAGTTTCAACTTTCTACCGTTCTCTGTTTCGTTGGATCAAAAAATAAAGATAATGCACCTCGGGCAGAAACACACAAAAAAACAAGATTCAGAATAACGCTTTGAATGATTGAGGTCATTTGCGTACTTCCGGCAATGTATCCATAGGAAGAGGTTTCTTGGTTCTCATTGGATTGAGAATCTTTGTATATGGGAGAAAATACCCTTACTTGAGGCATTCAAGCTTAGCCGATCCTGATGCAGAGACAATCCTTTGGCCCAACACCATAACTTTGTGTCCCAAGGCACTTTCTCAAAGTGAATCTGAACTTTCCAATTCGTTTCTTATGACTTCCAGGCGTCGGCTGCAAAACGTCCCATCCTTGGCATGCTCGAAAGAAGCATTACAGTTTCTAGTTAGATCATGGCATTGGGTATATTATTTGCATTCCAGGTCTAGGACCTAATACCGAGGTTCAACTTACCAACAACGAAATTGTTGTCTTGTCTGAGGAGAGTTTCCGCCCAATATTGCACATCCTCTCGAAGGGAGATGGAGTCCTCACGCTACCAGGTGAATTTCACGATTTCTTACCATGTTATCATATTCATTCTTCACTTCGTTACACTGCTTCTTTGCTATTTCCGTCGTGTCTCTATTCCAGGCAATCCTATCCGATGCGATTGTGACATAGCATGGNTCACTTCGTTACACTGCTTCTTTGCTATTTCCGTCGTGTCTCTATTCCAGGCAATCCTATCCGATGCGATTGTGACATAGCATGGCTGGTTCTCAATCAGAAATTTCTTACGAGTATTTCTGGGAAGTGCCACAATGGAACTGAATTCAAGGATTTGGATGTTTTGGCTATGAAAGACTGTGGTGGTCAATCGAACGTTTCAGCATCCGCAACTCAAGGTAACGTGTCCAGTTGCATTCTTTAAAGCTATATGGTCCCTATATGGTTTCCCAACTTCTGTTTCCATGCCCAGCTATGAGTGAAATGGAAGGTTCGTACTTTTTTTCGATGATCTGGATAACCTCATTTCCATGCATTGAATACGGTCATCAAAACGAGCAAATTTGACCTGATTTCCAATGAAGGTTCCCACAGCTGTGGATTGAAAGTTGGGACAACTCCGTTTGAGCCTTCATGACCAGGGATTGGAAGATTCCATTCACGCAATTCATGGACGTCACTCTGACTCTACCGCTTTGCCTCGCTGCCCGCAGATGCAGTCGAACGACTGAAACTCCAGCTTTAAAATAAATCAACATTTGGGGAACAAATACTCTGATGAAGTATTTCGGATTGAATTTATGGATTATCCTTTAGTGCAGACTTATAACGAAAAAAGAGGTATACAGAGATTCCCTTAGCTCTCCCGATGTTATGCTAAGAGAAACCATTGATCTAGATAAGTATGAAATTCATTTCAAATTCATGAGTGAAAAAGCATTTAAGAAACGGGAGCTCATACGTCATTTTTTAATGTATATATTTTGGATATTGTTTGTAGTCGATAAGATTTCAGCAGGAACCGAGTGGAAGAGCACAATAAGCTTCACTGCAATTAAATTTGTATACTGTATAGGACACGCTTTGCTACGTTTACCAAGGAAGCTGCAACCTACTGTCGACTTTCTGGCTGGTCACGCGAAATTGTATTCAAGGGAGAGTCCATTTTCCAGTGCCATGGACTGGCCTATGACGTTCATATCCTTTCAGGGTAGTATACATTAAGATGCACAAGTCCCTTCCCTTCGCCTGCGTTAACTTTCTGGAAGCATATCTTTGGAAATTTCTGGAGAGATTTTTCAGTGTTAGCTTCAGTGTCATGGGCCTAGTCGGCTGTCATTCGTTCGAGAGAATTACGGATGGCCCTAACTACGTTCAAATCCTTCGAGATCACCTCCACCGTACTGCCAGAAAGCAGTTCGGTCGATGCTTGCAATTGTAGGAAGGCAACTATTCCAAACAGAAATCTAGTGACGAAGTAGTTCCTATTCGAGGACGTACCCGAAACGATCGACCGGCCGTCGAACTGTCCCGAGGTCAATCCGAACGAGAACCTCTGGTCGATTCTCAAACAGCGTGTCGAGATACGGAAACCTCGACGAATTGGACAGATTTCTGCTGGAAGAATGGGACAGAATCGGCATGGGCACTCTGTATCATATAGTGGAATAGATGACAGCGTAATGCTTAGATATGAACTAGCGAGTTTGTTTGCCCTTCGGGCAAACAAACTCGCTGTGGTCGCGCCTTCGGCGCTCCATTACCTTGGATAGTGATTAATTCATTCATTTTTTGCGAAATGGGAAACACGTATTTGAAGTACGTCGCCATTGAAATACATGACATTTGGGTCGAAAGTCTTGATTTTTATCAAACTCATTACCTGTATGATTCTATGTGTGCCTAACTTGAAATCTTTTCTTGTGACACTTATTGTAAGGGTGGAAATATATTTTGTAGTACTTCCCTCTCATACTATACGCTAAGGAGACATATGTCAAAATTAGGATTTTTCCTCTACTCAGCCAACAAACAGATACTTCTGAGGGAAGTTTAAATTTTCTGTCTCTGTTTTGTTGAATAAAAAAAATCAGGAAATTGGGACTGAAAAAAAGTGTCATAATGGAATTGAATGAAAAAATTTTTTATTTTGAAATGTAGACTCAGGGAACGCCATGCCACCCAATTTCAGCCTTATACGTTTCCCCTTTTTGCCGGCGGAAAAAATGCATTTGGAAAAGCCGACCCACCCAAAAGCCATGTCCGGAGGGTATGCCCCATGAAAGCTCAATACTCCCTCAGTTCAGTAATATCATGTCACTTATACGTGTGCCAAGTTTCACTTTTCCATTTCTGTCCAAATCGTCACAACAATTTTTTTCCAAAACATCGCCCTCGAAAAAATTCCCTAGGAGATGTATCGAGACTTAACATTTTTCTTTAACTCTTTATCTCAGTAGTCACATTCATGGAAAGTTTCAGCTTTCCATGTTCATCAGTTTAACTGATGCAAAAAAATTAACTAAAAACATATCCCTTTGAAATTTGTGACCCCAGGGTATTTACTCCTAAAGTCTGAAGTTTTCTGCAGCATCCCAATAGGAAGTTATGTACCAACTTTCATATTTCCACACTAGCTTAATACGCCAGGACCAGAAAAATGCTTGAAAACGTCGGCTCAAAAAATTAGCCCCCAGGGCATGGATCTAAAATTTTTCCTTTTTCCTGAATTCATCATCTCGGTAGGCACGTCCATGCCAAGATGAAAGTAGAATTATGTCTTTACTCAGCTAGTCATCAGGTACTTCTTTGCCAAGTTTAGACTTTCTAGCACTCTCCGTTTTGCTGGATCCATGCCCCCAGGGGATGGATACAATTTTTGCATTTTTCCTTATCTCATCGTGTCGGTATGCACGTCCATGCCACGTTTGCGCTTTAAAAAAATTGTCAGTGCCCGCTGCAAGCTCCCTGCCTCTCTCTTTCACATGGATCTGTTGCAGTGGTGTAAAATCTCAAATACATTTGGTGTGTGTTTTTCACTGGTGTTTCCTTGCTGAGGAAAGAGGAAGACAGGCACACATATAATCATAGAGGTAATGATTTTGATAAAAAATCAAGACTTTCGACTCAATATGTCACGTATTTCAATGGGGACGTACTTGAAATACGTGTTTGCCATTTCGAAAAGAATAAATGAAATGATCACTATCCAAGGTAATAGGGCGCCGAAGGCGCGACCATAGCGAGTTTGTTTGCCCTTCGGGCAAACAAACTCGCTAGTATTAGATAGTACTAGATACGAGGTGCTATCCAAAAGTTCCCTAAATTTGAATGTCCCGCGCGAACCGGTTATAGTACTGCGCTCTGCCGCTAGATACTGCTTGCTGCACTCCTTGAGAGTCAGTCTACAAGTTTTCGTCGTTGTTGGTTATCGCGTTTGTTTACACAGTGCTTTTTTGCGATTTCGAAATGAGTGAAGTGAACGATCAAAGGGTGTGCATTACATTTTGCTTCAAACTCGGCAAAACGGCAGCTGAAACTCACCAAATGTTGAGAAAATCTTTTGGTGATGAAGCAATGGGTCATATGCAAACCTACGAATGGTTTAAGCGATTAAAAAGCGGTCGCACATCCATTATAGATGATGAACGTTCCGGGCGTCCTTCGTATGCCAGCAATGATAAGAGACCAAAAAAGGTGCACCAAGTTCGAAGCAACATCAAGTCAATGTTGATTTGTTTTTTTTTGACATCAAAGGCATTATCCACAAGTAATTTGTTCCACCTACCTAGACAGTAAATGGGTTATTCTACTATGAGATTCTGAGGCGGCTGCAAGAAAATGTTCTGCGGAAACGTCCTGAGATGTGGGCCAATTAATCCTGGGTCTTGCACCATGGCAATGGCCCCGCTCACATATTACTCTTTATTCAGCGATTTTTGGCTTCCACGAACACGACGGTCATTCCCCTCCCTCCCTACTCACCCGACCTCACCCCCTGTGATTTTTTATTGTTCCCGAAAATGAAATTAAAGCTCAGGGGGAAGAGAGTCAACACGATAGAGGAGATCCAAACCACATCGCAGGATGTTTTGAAGGAATTAAAAGATGACTTTAAGCGGTGTTTCCGAGCATTAAAATCTCGCTGGGACCATTTCAATCATCCTGGGGGGGGACTATTTTGAAGGTGATGAAGACCACTAATTTTTTCTGTATTTTTTAATAAATAAATGCTATTTTTTAATAAATAAATTTCTAGAACTTTTGGGTAGCAACTCATATTATATGATGAAATAGTTAGAAATTGAACCATCAAATCTTCTGAGTCATACAGACAATAAGTACATTTCATAAATGATATGGGTGCATGGTGCAATTTATTCGCGACAATGTCGTAAAGAAAACTGAATCCTAAGGAACCTATTGCTATAGAGAGGGCACAACTACCTAACAAAAATGTTGGCTGGTCACATGTCCAGGAATCCTTAAACTCTTAAAGAAACCCATGGGAAATAATGAGGGAAAAACCATGCAGATTCAATTAATGGAAACAGGCAATATCACAGACGGTATATGAGTCAAACTCAGTGGATGCATTCAATGCTGCTCCGGTCTTAACAACAACTCTATCTTTTTTCGCCAACAGGCGGAGTGATCGGATGCGGACGACTCAGCACCATTCAACATGGATCCTTTACTGTCGAGTCTTGTGGCAGCCCATCTGAAGAGATTGCTAAAAGAAGCAATGCTAGCTGCATTCAAGATGAAACCTATGCATTTTCGAGCATCGTTAGATACAGATGCGAGAAATATTATGAACTTCAGGGACCGGAATTCAGAAGATGTGCGGAGGAAGGAGAATGGACCGGACCCATCCCGTTTTGTAAGCCAGGTTGGTTTCTTTTACTACCATATTCCCTATTCACCTGACACATCTCTGCTATTTCCGAATGACTCTATTTGTACCGTTCTATACGCAGTATGCGGAAAGAAGGCAAGTCAAATTCAACTATCCGCAGGAGGAAATCCATCCGAAATTGGAGAATGGCCATGGCAAGCGGCCATTTATGACATCAAGATTGGAGATGTTATATGTGGAGGGGCTCTCATTAGGGAAGAATGGGTGCTAACAGCTGCCCATTGTGTCGTTGTAGATGGTACCATCAGAACTCGGCACTCTGAAGAAATTTTTGTTTACCTTGGGAAGCATTTCCGATCTTACATCAAAAAAGACGAACACGTACAGATCAGACAAGTTCAGTAGCCTAACATTTTCCAATTTCCATCCATTCTTTCCTGATTATGCAAACTGTCGCAATCTCCTTGCAGGTGTCTCGCATAATCTTGCACAGGGACTTCAACGTACATAATAACTACGACTCGGATATAGCTTTATTGAAACTAGGAAAACCTGCTGTGCTAACGGCACGAGTTCAGTTGGTATGTCTCCCGAACCGATTTGATTTATCTGAGGCAAACCTCGACAGTGGAGTGCCAGGATGGGTAAGACACCAAATTTCTTAATATCTCTGCCTAGAATTTAACCTTCAGTATTCGTGTTGCATGCCTTCTTATTCGATTGCGTAATGATTCAGGTGGCCGGTTGGGGTTATGACGGATCGGATGAACTCGCCGCTGTCCTGACGGAGGTTCAACTCCCGGTCATATCAAATCGCAAATGTGTTCGGGACACCCTTCGTTTCACGGGAGACCCCAGCGTCACTCGTACCCTCACCTCAAATATGTTCTGCGCTGGTTTTTCCGTGGATACTCCTATTGAAGGTATGGTCTTCATAATCCATGATTGCGTCAAATTCGCATAAATGCATTCTGAAATTGCAATTCAGCTCTTCTCAATTCCACACGCAAGCTTCGTCCTTTGGGAAACCTCTTAAATGTTAGTGGACAGGGGTGCGTCCGCCTACCCGCCCCAGCATTGAAGCAGAGGGTGCGTAATATGCAAAGTGTGAATCACTTTAAGAGTCCTACGAACAATTGCAAGAGTGAAGCTGAGTATTTTTTCCTCTTTCGCGTGGGGAATTCCAATGTCGAATATTCTCGGTCGGTTTACTTATGGTAATAAAAAATGACACTTCCGAAGAATCCATCGCAATGCAGGAATTGAAGGAATGCATCGTTGCCAATATGAAGAAGGTCGCCTCATCCGCGCATCCCACAACTTTATTTCCTTTGCAGTACTCGGGATTCTCTGGAAAACGTTCTTCCAGTATAGGCGCGTTATGGCGATCAATGAACGACTGCAGGAGGTTAGGAAAGCTAGTATTATATACTGGGGAAGAGACAGCAGACCAGATAGGACCTTTTGCCAAGACTCGGAAAAGGGGGGAAACCTCAGATGTCCAACAAATGACAACTGTATTTCCTTTTCCTATTTCCATATTTCCATAAAGAACTTGATAGGCTATTTCCAGGCTATTTCCATAAGGAACTTGATAGAAGCACTGAATACATGAATGAGTAGGAGTTATAGATGTGAATTGATTGTACACAAGGGGAGCATTAACCGGTTCATGCCGTTACCGCTAGAGCTTGCCATTTGTCGGTAGTGACATCGCAGATTACTATAAAGATGGCCTATAACTGTAAGGGTAACTACACAAATGGGTAAACGTCAAGTTGCGTAATATCATTAGATTTCTTCTTGCATTTTTTGTACCACTGATTCTTCACTGCAATATCTTTTGAAAATGAATAAAGCAATAATCATGATGATTTGTTCTGCGCAGATTTTCGAACAGTTTGTAAAGGGGATTCGGGGAGTCCCATGGTCTTCTTCTCCAATACATCGCATGACGGCCACTGGACGATAGAAGGGATCGTGAGTCACTTTTTCCAGAAAGGTGCTTGTTCCATGAGACGCCCTGGGCAGTATGGCATTTTCACCAAAGTTAATAGGTGAGATCCGTTTAATCCTATTGAATTTCATCATTCGCATCCCTGTCCTCTGGCTGGCCCTGTTTGTTCTTCTTCCCTCCCCTCCCGTAGAGTGCGATCGTCGGTCGGAAAGTCACACGCGAGAGTGTGGCGTTTCTGCGGTTCTCAGTTCGAGACCGTCATGGGGCATCCGGAACAAGGAGAATCTGTCCCGAGCCGTCCCGCTTCCAACGAAGAACACGGGCTCGATCGAATCGAGCGCCTCGAAAGCGGATTTCCGTACTTCCCCGTGACAAATCCGGCACGACTTGCATCTGGGAGAAATTCAGAGACAAAGAAATGTCTTCGCTCGCACAATTAATGCTTTTCTTACTTTCCTTTTCTCCTGCGAGCGCTTACGTAAAAAAATCATTAAGGAGTTCGACACCATCCCTCAGGATATATTTCAGAAGGCCTGTCGCTCAGTCCTCAATCGATGCCAGGTTTGCTTTGAGATTGACGGCAAGCAAATCAAGCTTCAGAGAGGATAATCTCCTTATTGTATCTACACAATTTTTCTATTCTTTTCAAGGGAGAGTTCGTTTTCCAGTGTGATAGACTGGTACATGGCGTTCATATCAGTTCAGAGTAATTTAGGTATTCGGATTTATATGGAATTGAAAAATATTTAACCATGCACACTTTTTTGAGGTCATTTTTCTGTTATAAACTTCAGAATCGTGTCATCCTATTCATCAAAATTGGAATTTCACTACAAAATCCCGTTAACCTGAGCATTTTCTTTTGCGATACAAAATATCAGAGCGCCATCAGTATTCTCTTTGATCAAATAGTTAGAAATTCAGCCGTCTAATCTTCTGAGTCTGACAGAAAATAAGTGCATTTCATACATGATATGGCCGCATGATGAAATTCATTAACGGTCTTTGTAGTGAAGAAAACTGAATCCTAAGGTACCTATTGCTATAGAGAGGCAACAACTCCCCAGCAATTATGTTGACTGGTCATATATCCAGGAGTCCTTAAACTCTTAAAGAAACTCATGGAAAATAATGAGGGAAAAACCATGCAGATGCAATTTATGGAAACAGGCAAAATCACAGACGGTATATTAGTCGAACTCAGTGGATGCATTCAATGCTGCTCCAGTCATAACAATAACTATCTTTTTTCGCCAACAGGCGGAGTGATCGGATGCGGACAACTCAGCACCACTCAACATGGATCCTTTACTATCGAGTCTTGTGGCAGCCCATCTGAAGAGATTGCTAAAAGAAGCAATGCTAGCTGCATTCAAGATGAAACCTATGCAATTTCGAGCATCGTTAGATACAGATGCGAGAAATATTATGAACTGCAGGGACCGGAATTCAGAAGATGTGCAGAGGATGGAGAATGGACCGGACCCACCCCGTTTTGTAAGCCAGGTCGATTTCTTTTACTACCATATTCCCTATTCACCTGACACATCTCTGCTATTTCCGAATGACTCTATTTGTACCGTTCTATACGCAGTATGCGGAAAGAAGGCAAGTCAAATTCAACTATCCGCAGGAGGAAATCCATCTGAAATTGGAGAATGGCCATGGCAAGCGGCCATTTATGACATCAAGATTGGAGATGTTATATGTGGAGGGGCTCTCATTAGGGAAGAATGGGTGCTAACAGCTGCCCATTGTGTCGTTGTAGATGGTACCATAAGAACTCGGCACTCTGAAGAAATTTTTGTTTACCTTGGGAAGCATTTCCGATCTTACATCAAAAAAGACGAACACGTACAGATCAGACAAGTTCAGTAGCCTAACATTTTCCAATTTCCATCCATTCTTTCCTGATTATGCAAACTTTCGCTATCTCCTTGCAGGTGTCTCACATAATCTTGCACAAGGAATTCAACTTTTATAATAACTACGACTCGGATATAGCTTTATTGAAACTAAGAAGACCTGCTGTGCTGACGGCGCGAGTTCAGTTGGTATGTCTCCCAATCCGATTTGATTTATCTGAGGCGAACCTCGACAGTGGAGTGCCAGGATGGGTAAGACACCAAATATCTTAATATCTCTGCCTAGAGTTTAACCTTCAGTGTACTTGTTGCATGCCTTCTTATTCGATTGCGTAATGATGTAGGTGGCTGGTTGGGGTTATGACGGATCGGATGAACTCGCCGCTGTCCTGACAGAGGTTCAACTCCCAGTGATATCCAATCGCAAATGTGTTCGGGACACCCGCAATTTCACGGGAGACCCCAGCGTCACTCGTACCCTCACCTCAAATATGTTCTGCGCTGGTTTTTCCGTAGATACTCCTATTAAAGGTATCGTCTTAATAATCCGTGATTGCGTCAAATTCACATGAATGCATTCTGAAATTGTCAATTCAGCTCTTCTCAATTCCACGCAAGCTTCGTCATTTGTGAAACCTCTGAAATGTTAGTGGACAGGCATGCGATCGCCTACCTGCTCCAGCATTGAAGCAGAGGGTGCATGACATGCAAATCACTTTAATAGTCCTACGAACCAATTGCAAGAGTGAAGCTGAGCATTTTTCCCTCTTTCAAGTGGGGAATTCCTATGTCGAATATTATCGGCCGGTTTACTTATTGTAATTAAAAATGGCACTTCCGAAGAATCCATCTCAATGCAGGAATTGAAGGAATCCATCGTTGCCAGTATGAAAGAAGGTCGCCTCATCCGCGCATCCCACAACATTATTGCCTTTACAGTGCTCGGAATTCTCTGGAAAACGTTCTTCCAGTATAGGTGCGTTACGGCGATCAATGAACGACTGCAGGAGGTTAGAAAAGCAAGTATTATATACTGGGGAAGAGACAGCAGACCAGATAGTACCTTTTGCCAAGACTCGAGAAAGGGGGAAACCTCAGATGTGCAACTAATGACAACTCTATCAGGCTATTTCCATTAAGAACTTGATAGAAGCACTGAATATATGAACGAGTAGGAGTTATAGATGTGAATCGATTGTACACAAGGGGAGCATTAACTGGTTCATGCAGTTACCGCTAGAGCTTGCCATTTGTCGGTAGTGACATCGCAGATTACTATAAAGATGGCCTATAACTGTAAAGATAACTATCTGATTGGAAAGAAAGTTCTCGGAATTTCTTGAATATCCAGTACAATTTTTTTCCAGAGCATGCTAGAATGTTCTGCGTGTGTTTATAAGTAGGTCGTGTCCTTCGGCATACAACCGTATATTATTACAGCCCTGGTGCTCTCCAGCCATGAACCAGCCCTACCCTCTTACTAAGGAGCAAGTTCGCCTGCTTCTTCTTTATGACTTC
>CAJPEV010003518.1:0-30110 GCA_905338385.1 Darwinula stevensoni | reverse complement strand
CGCTCCTGGAGGTCGCTGGGCGGTCGCCGCTTTTGCGTCGGGGCGGTTGCGGCTCTCTCTCGAACCTTCCACGTTCGGATGGGGATTTCCTGGTGGAAAGGCTGTAGTCGAATCGATAATTACTCTATCGTCAACACGGAAATGCGGCACTGCTGCGACTGACACGCAGTCGTGTTCAACCGGTCGATCACCGACGGAATAAAGGAGAAGGGGCAGAACCAGGGTTATACAAGGGAGAAGAGGAAGCAAGGCCAGACAGTGCGATGGCAATTAAAGTTGAAACGGGAGGTGAATCGGGTGAGCCTTGGGAAAGGATGAACACCAACGAACCCCGTTGAACCCCGATGAACCCCGATGAGCCCTCGATAAGGGTTGCACGAGACGCAGAAGATGGGTAGTCAGATGGTATTGCCACCTCTTTCCTCTTCGGTGCTCATGTCGTCGTTCGTATTAGATTCGAACTGAAGACAGAATATGACTATTTGGACGAATTTTAAGGCACCGCACGCATTAATCACTGGGGATCGGGCCGAGAGATTTAATTGCAGGGAAGTCGGACTTAGAATCGAGTTGGGATCATGCACCGGTGTAGTACGCGAATCTGACTCGTGTCGAAACCGACTACGGTAGTGTTTTTCGCGTACGCAATTGTGACTACCGTAGTCAATTTCGCATAGCAGACTTTACTACCATAGTGGTTTTTGCGTTCGCCCATTCTACTATGGTAGTTACATCGGCGTACGCGAATGTTACTACCTCCACGCAGAAATGACTCCTCTCCGAACAAATGCATTTTCACATATATTATTTCTGTGACATCAGCTAAGTCGATGAAATGGTATTACACCGGGGGCGACATTCACATTTCGTTACTAGCAACTTCAGCTCCATCTTGTCGATCCCGATGTGTCCTCCAAGCGCCTTAGTCTCTAACGAATCGCCGACCCCTTCATGGCAAGCCTTCAGAATCTCTTCTTGTTCTTCCATGTTTTCCATTACTCTCTTCGTAACATCTGAGGATGAAAGCATCGTCACGAGAACGCGCACACATCTGACGCACATTAAGAAAACCGACCATCAAGAAAACCGTCAATCGATTTCAGATTTGCAACGGCAATGGAAAAAGCACTCACCTTTCACCGTTGACCTTCCCCTTCTTATGCAAAACTCTACCAATCAGGGAGAAACTCTGTGCTTTTCGCCTTAGGTTGGACTTAGCTCCAGGGTCGTTCTTCATGGATGAGGGGTATTTTCAGATTTGCAACGGCAATGGAAAAAGCACTCACCTTTCACCGTTGACCTTCCCCTTCTTATGCAAAACTCTACCAATCAGGGAGAAACTCAGTGCTTTTCGTCTTAGGTTGGACTTAGCTCCAGGGTCGTTCTTCATGGATGAGGGGTACTCCCCATGGCGAAGGTATGTCGCGATCGATTCGTAACTATAATCGGCCATTTCCTCGGAGAAACGTATACTTCACGAGGAAACCACAGAACTGGTGCAACTGTACTCTTTACGCCCGTCCTTTTATGCTTCAATTCCTGTACCGATAAGTATCTAACATGTCAGGTCAAGGTTTCAGAGAAATGGTACTCTCCTACCCAGATCCTGGAGGCATGGAGATAGTGCAACGAACAAGGAGATAGTGCACAAGGAGATAGTGCAACGAACGTACAGCCCATTACGAACATCGTAAGCTTACAGAAGACATTTTCGCGAGACAATAGTGGGTCCTGCGTACGCGGATTTCACTACGGTAGTGAATCGGCGGTCAACATTTTTACTATGGTAGTGGTTTCAGCGTACGCAACGTTCACTACGGTAGTCGTTTCTGCAGGGTAGTCAGAATCGCGTCCTACACCGGCAATAGGCAACTCATTAACGTGAGCAGGAGACGAGTTTAGGAAAGCGCATCCTTGTGACGTCATAGAGGGGAGTGGGGCTTGGGGAATGGCTCGGTTGGTAGCTTCCTTGGCTGCCATGGTGCAAGCCCCGTCATGGGGAAAGGGATACCCCTAAGCAATAGGTACTTCCGTCCCGAGACGTGCGAGATTTAAAGAGCCCAAGTAGTGAAGGCCGAACTCGTATAATCACTTGGGAAAAATTGAGAGGTTACTCGGTTCTCTGCTATTAGTTGAGCTAAGAGGATGGTGGGGAGAGTTAGAGGAATTCCAGAGTGACAATGAACGCCTCGCTATGAACAAATGTTGTCTCGCCTTGCAAGTCTTCCTTGGAACAGCAAAATCCCAATTCAAAGAAAAATCCCAGCTCGGATTGCCAATGTTTCTTTTCCGGAAAAATCAGTTATCGGACAAAAAACTACTTTTGCCTGCACCTCGATTGATTTTTTTCCTTAAAAAATCTGTTACCCACTATTGTCTCGCCTTGCAAGTCTTCCTTGGAACAGCAAAATCCCAATTCAAAGAAAAATCCCAGCTCGGATTGCCAATGTTTCTTTTCCGGAAAAATCAGTTATCGGACAAAAAACTACTTTTGCCTGCACCTCGATTGATTTTTTTCCTTAAAAAATCTGTGCTTACGTGGATGGATAATTGGGGTGAGAAATCGATACGTACTCATTCGCTGCAGGGATTTTTCGAAGCAAGGAGGAAGGTTTCACTCTGTTGATATGTCTATATGAGGATTTTCAGTTCCCTGTCACCCTGTGAATAATTTTTTTTTCTGCTTGGAAATTTGGAACTACGCGTCAGTGATAGTTCCATCAAGAAGACAACATTTTCATTTTCTTTACGTCTTTCAGTCCCTGCATAGCCTTTCAGCATTTTCCTTATTCAGAAACCTCATCCTCATGAACGTCCGTGTCCCGATGAAGCACCGAATTGCCAATGAATGCGAGTGAGGGTATTTCCTCTCTTAATGCCGAAACGAAGGCATATATGACATGATCACTTAGACGTATACCATTCCCATGGTGTTCCAAGAATTCCTCCTCCAGAATTCTTGCATCTTCCAGGGAATACCAATTGATGAGAAATAGAAGACTTCACATGGGAAATCTTTGGACGCGTAGGCTACATGAGAAAGAATATGATATGGGAGCTGGGTAGGCAAGCAGAGCGCAAAGGAAGGCTAACTGCGCGGGAACAGCGAAGAGGGAGAATGGGGATATATCCTTCTGCCTTGACTACTGGGGAAAGAGTGAGCCGTGAGCGTCCCAGAGGGCCCCTTTTATGAGCATCCTTGTGACGTCACTCTGCATTGTGCGTATATTCACGACCTCCTCGATGCCGGGGCTTGGTTGGGATTCTTTTTCCTGGTCCAGATATTGCCCGAAAACGCATGAGCCTACGATTCACCCCGTGATTGCAATATGCAGCTGGGGCTTGAGGATTCTCGTAAGGCCTCAATAAGAAAATAGAAAATAGAAAAAATAAACAACAATCCCGCAACAGAGGAGAGACGAGGATTCTTCGGATCGGTTGCTGGCTGTCGCAAATTTCCTGGGGGAACTCAGAATGAACTCGAATTATTTTCGGGGAATCAGTTCAACTTTGATTCAGATTCGCTGTAGACACCTATTCCCAAGTGACACAAGATATTCCAGAAACGTTTAGGAAACATTGGTGAACGATATTGCTTCAATATGTAAATGTCTGAAACATCGACGTTGCTCGAAGGTTGCAAAAGAACATTGGATTGAATTCATTCATCATTAGATACTATATACTCAAATTCATTAACCAGTCATGACCGAGACATTCCTATGAACACGATTTACTTGTATGACCTTGTATGACCTTGTATGACCCCTGTCCATTCCCGATAGAGTCGGTAACGTGGATCGGCATGAGATATGTAGAACATTTTGGGAGTTGATCTTTCCTGAATGTACTAAATAAAATATTCAATATATTATAGGAAATGGTTTTTCAAGTTGTATGGAGAGTCCGCGAATTTTCTACATTCATTTCCTCGTCTTGCTCTCAGAGTCAAGAAATGCTGGAGAGAATTGCCGAAGTCTTAAAGAGTTCTAAAACTAAGTCGACTTGGTAAATAGCTTAAGTATCTCGACTTGGGTAAAAGTCCTTGTCGGGAATGTGAGCTTGTTTATGGTCTTGGCTCCATGAATCTGTCTCGAATAAGGGAATAACAAATGCCGAAGTGTCCGTCGGTTCCTGAAAAGAGACTCGGTGAGACAAGTAGACGAAGTACTAAACACCCCCGTGAAGGACGATTCCAGGGAAAGGGAGAAGAACACTTTTGTGTATTGTGCGGAAAGCGAGACCCACACCTCCATCTAGTGGCTCGGAGGAGAACTTCAACATTTCCGAGTAACTTTTAAGTGCAACTTGGGCTCGTTGGATCATCGCATCAGACCCGATGTTGGGTCGATAATGGAATCGTAATATTAGGGAATATATATGGGAATTTGAATAATTTTGGAGAAATTGGAATAATCGATATGATGATGGAATAATGGGTAACTGGTTCCGGAAGAATTCCAATAAGCGGAGTCGGTTGCACATTCAGAGAATCGTCGCATATCGAAGTTCCACAGAAGAATTGTATTAAAATGTTGTCGCCACGTAGTCGATGTCAACAGTGTCGACATTCCATCAGTGTCGATAGCAAATATTGCAATAGCATTTGTAGAAGTGTCACGGCAACATTCCAAGTGCTCAAAAGCGCCCTGAACGTTGAAACAATGTTGCATCGACGTTGTTCATCTATTGTTTCCCTTGCCCTTATGCAAGCCTCCACTACATTAATAATTTTGGTTTCACCACGGAGAACTCCATAGGAGTTCGGGGACACTTCTCATCTTTCTGCTGCGCTTGTCCAACCTTCGTCTCCTGTCCCTTGGCGGAGTGAGGGGGGTTTAGGGAGAGAGGAGTTCTACCCCCTCCCCCCTTTTTTTTTGGGGGGGGGTTTGCTCTTTTGAGTGAAAAAAAACTAGAGCACCAGCCCAGGTACAGATCTGGCTTTTCACTGGCCTCTGTACCACTGGATTTATTATATATATTCACCGCATCCTAACCATCCAATTTAATTATAAATAATTGGTTCGGCGTAGCCCTATTTGAAAGGCCTGGACAACTAGACATGTTCTCGATGGTCCGCGCGTCCGCGTCGCGTGGAGATGGGAGGACAGTATGAAGTGTAGGATGCCGGATACGCCATTTCACGCGTACGCCTAACAACCCTGTCTATGCGGACTGGAGCAGCCGCTCTCCTCCATTGTCTATTATGAATCCGTCAACTGACAGGGCTGGAAGGGAAGTGGATGTTTTCCTGGAAGACAGGCACCTCCAAAGACCTTATACTAGCAAGGGACACTACCCAAGTGATAATTTCAGATTTTCACCAAACTTTGGTCATTGAAAGGACTCTCAAAACGAAATCAAACGGCACCAAAACTTGCGACTGAGAAACAGGTTTAAGCTCAAACGTTCTCGGCAATAGATGCAATTACCATTGTGATTCAGCGATCATTCATGAAAATACTGCAGTTCGTAAATTAACAAAAAACAAACCTTTCCTTGCTACATAGGTAGCCTACGTAGCATGCATTGTCTTGCAATTCTGTCTGAATTCAAGAATCGTAGCACCCCCCCCCCCCCCCTCCCCGGGAGACCCTCCCTGGGGAGGAGGACCTAACTCCAGACCACATGCACGCTTCCGCTGATGAATTGAGTTTTTTTTTGTAACCGATACAACAGTTTCCAAAAGACTTCGTACCACCTTTCACTTGAGCCCCCGGAAGCCTAATTCAAGCATAGGAAATACACCCTCACCTCACTGAATGCGCAATAGAAATAGAATCAGACTTCGGGCGCGAATTCATTCAAAAGACGCTCTGCTCCAGGAAACGTTGACGTTAGTTCGAGGACCAACCACCGGGGCATAGACCGCCATTGCAGTTACCCTGCTTTCGCAGTGTCCAGTCTTCTTAGTATAAGGTCTTTGGGCACTCCGACCCAGGCGGAAAGCTGCGCGTGCGCATTGGATCATGTTGTCCAGTCTATGGTTACTGGAGACAGACGGAATAAAAATTTAAAAAAATTGGAAAAAAGAAAAAAAGTGACAGACCGCCCGCAATATCTGGCATTTCCCCATAGTACTTATGGAAATGCCAGATAAAAAGTTGGGGACATCTGAGCTCTTGCTCAGCTCTTGGCTTCCATTTGTTGAGGCTACCAAGAGCATAGCTGAGAGCTATGCTCTTGGTAGCCTCAACAAATGGAATTCTGAATCTCCGATTATATCCCTGCACCTCTTGCGACTCTCCCCCAACACGAGTCAGACGGTCGAAGCCCTTCATCCCTGTGCCTTTTGCCGGTCCTGTGGCTCTGGTTCTGTTATCGTGGACTGGGAACACTTGAGGAGTGTGGCTAGGCACTCTCTTGGTCAGCTAAGTTGCCGGGCTCATCGTCGGCGGGATGTCGCTACACACGCAAGTGTACCAACTTGTTTTCCTTATTCCACGCTGTTAAGGATGCAGGGAGGGGAGCTAGGAATTCTCGACCGGGGTTCCCGTCGAGAACCTGGACCCGCAAAGATCCCGAACTCGGTAAAGCACAACCCTTCCTGCATCATCACGTCGAATGGTCTGAGCGGAGGAGTGGACGGTGTAGTCTTGCCCCCTTTCCCCCAAGAAAAGCACTGGGCTGACAAGTCCACAAACGTCCTACGGGTCTCTTCGTGTGCCTGCCCACTCTGTCGTCATCCGACTCCGTATTCTACCTCTATCGATACCTGTCTCTCATCGTTCCGTCATGCCCTGTCTGGGCCAGCGTCAGCTCAATCCTCTCCAGCTTTTTCTCGAACAGCGACCTTCGTTTTTCTAAGGACAACCTCTATACTCAACACAAAACTGCATTATTTCGTATTTCAACAAGTTTCATTTTACCAAAGAGACTAATAGGACCACGTTTTTTTCCTATCACAGTGTGAAAACAGATTTTTATTCTCGCTAAAAAATGTTCCATATCGTCACACTAGTTCGCGAAGAACGACGTGACACATGAGAACGAACTGGAAGCCACCATAAAGGCGTACGTGCAATACTAGATTACATTCAACAAAAAAACAGGAAAGGAAGAGAGAATGTACATGTAACACAGCTATAACTGAATTATGAACAAGATCCTTCGCTGGGTGAGTGCTGCAGAGTGTGATCACAGTCATCATGCCCTCATTGAGTTGTTCCCTGGAATGGGGTTACTCTGAGTTTCCTGATTTTCAGAAACTTGGAGTTCTGAGGCATTAGTTTTTTTGGGAATTGACTCGGCTGGAGGCGGGCTTCTCTTCTCCTCAACACCAGATGATGAGCGTACACCGACATGAAGCAGTAAAAGACAAAACCTTGGGAGAAAAAAGTAATGCAATGAGGCAACAGCGTGATCGTCGTCGTCGAGTGTGACAACACAATCGATAATCGGGATCGGATAATCGGGGAGGAGGGGTACGAATTACGCAATGCCGCAGGATTGAAATTTTAGAGGAATAGGCCATAAATATTGATGTACCAGGCTGGAGGAAATTTCCCGGAAATAATCGATCATGGGCCAGAGGACGTCCTTGGAGGGAGTCTACCCCTGTGCACGCACTAATGCAATAGTAACCACGAGGATCGGTCACATTACTAATTGATTAATGAGGGAGCGTCCGCTAGAATCAAGATCAGTGATATCCCATGCGTTTGGAATCGGGCATATACTTAAAGAATCTACTTGCAAGAGATTCGTGACTATTTAAACAGAAAATGAGTAAAGATGACAGGAATCTACGTGTCTAGCGAGACATCGATCACGGATTCGATAAATATTTCACGCAGAATCACCCTGAACTTCCTGCTTCCCTATGGCCTATCACGCTTCAATCCCCCTGAGATGTTACATAATCATGTCACTCGACCAGGGGCGGATCCAGGGGGGCGACTGCCCCCCATACGGCCAGGTTATCAATAATTTGTCCCCATTCTTTTTTTAAATTTAGAATAGCTTCTATATTAATTCTTATTGGGGTCAGTGAAATAGATATTCAAGTTTTTACACCAGACGGGAAATGAAAAAGGCGATAGAGCTGATAGTGGTGGAGGGCGGGGGGGAAAGGGGGATTAGTAGGAAGTAGGGAACTGCTCCCCCTATGAAAAATTTCTGTATCCGCCTCAGCACTTGACACGCTACGCGCATTACAAGAGGAAAAGAGATTCGTAAAGAATTCGTCCCCTGAGATTTTTTTCGCTGCAGTGGAAACTTCATGTTTAAATTTTTTACATCTAATGTTAGCTATCTGCCATTCCCCGTATACAATCCAATGAAATTTTTTTCCGTGAACGAGGAATTCTTTTTTCCTCGCGTAAGTGCAAAACCTTTTGAAAGATTCCTCTCGTCTATAAATCGCCCTCCGGCTATGTACTACTGGTCAGAAGAAAAAGGCATACTCACAAATAATGAGCCAAAACAGGGCGCAGAGGCTTCCCCAGAATGAGGCTTCTTGACTATTCTCGGTCTTGGCGACGACGAGGTAAATGTTATAAATCCCAAAAGCCACCATGCACAGCATCAAAAATCCCGTCTTCAACATCCATGGCACGTAGTACACCTTCTTGTTCTGCAGGAAAAGAGTGAATTGATCTGAGTGAATTGATCCCGAGTTATATCTCAATAAAATTGCACACGAGAAGGCGAAGACGTACGTAGTAGGCGCCGTACAGGAGAATGATGGCCATGAGCAGATTCAAGCTGGAATCCACGATCAACGAGATCAGGATCGCCGACCAATCTGAAAAAAAAAGAGGAAAAGCCATGAAAATTTTACTCGAACTAGTTAAATGAAAGGGGAGAGAGGATGAGTCAGACCCATCCATTTTGTAAGAGGGAAGGACGGGATTCTGCACGTAAAGGTCATATGCCGTGACATTTCTCCTCTATGGCCTAGCGTTACGCCCTGAATTCAATAAATGTTGGGCGAGTACAAATTATATGGATTGGATTCACCTTGCTTCCTTCGTCCTCAAAGAAAAAAAAAACAGACAGAGGACCTACGTTCGCGCGATTTGGTCGAGAGAGCACCTGATAGGTAAATCGAATCACCGATATCCGTGATGCAAAGTAACCCTCAGCCCACCCCAATCCTTACGACAGCCGCCGTTGAATTCACGGTCTTGCCCTACCTCCCAATTGTCATGAAACAAATAACTTACTCGTAATGGACATTCATTTCCAATTCCTTCTTAGAACCTGAAGGATCTCCAATTGTTGGCAAGCTGTATTCATGTGGCAACTACGAATTCCTCGTGGACCCTGTCCGTCTAATTCAGAATCCTTCTCCATCGTGAACTTGACTTCGTCACGTGTCGAGAAAACCGTACCCACGGAGACAGGGATGAGAGAGAGAACCCAGTGAAATTCCTCGGGAGAGAGACAATATCGCATGGAATCCTTCCACAAATATTGCCAGTTTCGAATCCCTCATTACCTAGCAGTCCGGGCCAGCGAGATCCACAGCAGCTGCCTGGGCGGCCTCACAGAGGGAGCCGTTTTCGGCCTTTTCGCCGCCGGGGTCCTCGTCCTCCTTCTCGACTGGAAGGACAGTTACTGGACTCGCAAGAGAAGACCTCGGCAGACGAAACGAAACGAGGTGAGTGCTTCTTCCTTCTTTGACAAAGAAATACTTGAGTCTCACGGTGATGCTTCGGAACTAGGCCGAGGATCTACTCACAGCGACACCGACGGAAAATGAGCAGCTGCAAAGAATCTCAGCAAGCTTACTGAAGGATGCAGCCAAAGATAAAGAGCACATAGAAAAAAAGGAAGGTTCTCGAAACCGGGAACAGGATCTAACCGAAGAACTTTCGCCGTCATTTGGAAGATCCAACGGAATTCACCTCAAAGGAGCTGGACTTGGGTATGCCCGACAGGGAAGTCTCATCAGAGCCGCTCTCCCAAAGAGAGAAGCCAGGGAGAAGCCAAGACCGATTCCCGGAGAAAGCGAAAAGCCTTTCACGTACTCTGACAGCTTGCAGACTGCGCAATGGAAGGAACGTACCCAGGGAATATTTTCGACTGATAAAATGCTGGCTCTCGGAGACGACTGCAGAAGATCAGAAGAGAAACGCGGCATTAGTTCGGAGGATTTTGTATCCTCGGCCACGACTGTGATCGAAGGCTTGACGGTTAAATCTGGTTCAGATGAGAAGGAAAGGAACAAAGAAATCCCTGCATCCTTTCACAGCGTCGACTCGGGGAGACAGAAACCAAAAGGGAAAAGCGAAACCGCCGCAGAGGAAACGGAGTCTTCGACAATCGCTGAAAGTTCTAAGACCGACTCTAGTCCAAACGAGAAGAAATATTGCCAAGAAGCCAAGACCGAAAAGCCTACGGACACGACAAGACAGGTATCGAAGAATAAGTCCGTGGGTACTCCTCGATTGACGGGGTCCTCGATTGACATTTTATCCTTGATTTCGAGAGATTATGCAGCTGCCAAAAGAATAATGTTCGAGGACAGAAAACGCAAGATTAAGCCACTTGCTCTCAACACTGAAGAGGGGGGATATGGAACAGAGATACAGGAAACCGCAGGCATAGGGTTTATGTTAGCTTCTAAAGAGTCCCTTCCTAGAGGGCAAAACTCAAATTCGAAGAGCCATGAAGGTACAGACACAGGGATCTCTTCGGTTACCCAAAGTTCCTTAAACAGAAAACAGGAACAGGAGTCGGAGACACAGAAACTGAAAGACGCGGAAGGGCCGACACCAGCTTCAGATGCGACATCAGAGGTCTTAGTTCGAAGCAGTTTCTTACTGGTTGAAGATACGCACAAAGTGCAGGGAGAAAAAGAGGAGCCCGAGTCGATCATTAATAAAACAAGACCAGAATCTCTGGCAAATCTAGAAGATAAATTGTCCAATATATATTTTGATGAGACAAAAGAAGAGCATTGTCTTAAACCCCCTTCGGTACCACGAGAGTTGCCTGCAAAGACAGCGGGAGTGAAAAGCTCCTTTAAAGCTGAGAAAAACTCTCTGAAGACAGGCAGCCGGGAAAAGAATGACCATGAAGGAAAGTTGGGAAAATGGCCTGAACAGACAGGAAAGATGTCCAAGAATGAAGACGTATCGCCTATGGCAGACATCCTTCAGCAACCTCGAGAGGTTTTCAGACTCGTGAAAAAGTCGGACTCACCAACACTCGAGCAACAGATAGGACCAATAACTAAAGAAACAGGGAGAAAAACTACTTCGGGCAAGGAATGGGATGTGGGCGAGGAAGAAAAGAGCATAAACATGTCAGAGGCTCCCGAGCTGATGCTAACAGAGAACGAGAGTGCATTTACTTCATCCGCGGTCTCGATCCCTCTCCTGACCCTGTCCATTCCTTCCCAGTCTAAAGTGCAAACAGGAAAAGTAGGAGAGAAGACAGTGATTGGGAATCCAAACGGCAACCTGGGACCTGGGAAACAGGGATGGGAAACTGGGAAGTGCTCATCATTAGATGAGGAAAGTTCGCCTTCGAACAGGTCCTCGAGTTCACCACAAGTCCAAAAATCAACACCTGCCAGTAAGATCCACATCGATTCGGACAAGTACGGGAAAGATGAAGGAGCTCCCAGTTGGAAACTGGTGACACCCACCCCCATCAAGGCCACGAATTTCAGGGAAGGTCTGAGGATCTTCAGCAACAAACCCGACCCTAGTTTCAGCCATGCCGTCCTCTATTGCATCCTGCATAACCCCTTCCTCAAACATTACATCCAAAACGGACATTCGGAGAAGTTTTACGGAAGAAACGAAGCCAAGCCATCCGAAGTGAGCCGGGCTCTAGGAAGACTGTTCCGAAAGTTCTGGGACGAGGCCATTTTCGGAGCAGTGGACAGCCACCACGTGGACACGAGCGTCTGCGAGGCTGCCGTTCGAATGCAGGCTAAGAAAGTGGAAAACCCTGTGGATTACCTCACCCAAGTCTTCCTTTCCCTGATTGAAGGACCATTCCTACCCAAGGTTCACCCCGGATTTCCCAAGAGAGGTCCACCGAACCAATTCCGGAAGCACTTCCTGGAAGCTGCACCAATGTCAGTGACCTGTAACGGATGCCTGGCCCGAATCAACATGCAGTCAGCGAATCTCATCACGTTCCCTTCTAATTGTATCTGGCCGGAAGACTCGCAGGAACCCGAACGAGAACCGCGAACGGACCGGCAAGCCAACTGCACTCACAAATCACTTAAGACCGGACAGAGAATGGTCCAGATGCCGATCTGTATCTGCTTCCTTCTCCCCGGGTACAAGAGCCCCCAGTTCCCAATCACCCACGAGGTGACCCTGCACGAACCCCCGACGACCCAAGTCTTCCATCTCCTTGCCGCCATCCACATAGCAGGCGAGAGCAAGCTGGCTTATTTCAAGCATTCCCAAGAATCCGCCTGGCTTCAGTTCAAGAACGGGATCGTGTCAGAGATCGGACGGGGCCCGATACAAATCCCCCCACTGGAAGGGGTCGAAAACTTTCTCCTACTGTACCTCAACATAAACTGGAAATAGTGCCTCACCTAGAGAGAAATCGTTTCACTGAATTGTCTTTATTTTTCTACAAATTGGACCTTCGCATTTCCATATTACTTTTATCCATTAAAAAATCCAGGGATGTCGAGAATTCATTTGAAGTATGGTGAAGGCGCGTATGGATTTGAACGTCAGTGTATTTGGCATTTGGCACTTGGGCAGCGCTTGGGTAAACAAATTTTACTAATTTGTATTTAGTAAGGACTTTCACTAGTCCCGGCATTACTTTGCTCCTCAATGTTACCCATAAGCTAAGTACTTGTTGATAGGTTACTTAACTGTAGCGATGGGTATGTTCTAAACTAAAACCTTATTAGCTGATGGATTTTCGATCGAATGCTTGCCATTAAATTATGCACATGCATTTCATAAAGTCGGTTATTCCACTGATTTTGACATCTATATCACGAATACCTCATGCTATTATTTCTCGTTTTGCACCGAAACCCACGCAGCCAAGCATGCTTCCACTTTGGATGAGGAATAAACAGACAATTGACGTGAGAGAATGGGATATAGGCAGCAAAAGGAGTCGATGAAGTAACAGGTAAACTCGAAGCAATAGGAATGAGCCAGATCATGCCGGGGGAAAAAATATCCTTTAAAAAATAAAGAAAACTTACAAGCATATCTTCAATATCTTAAAATCATGTTATGGGAAGGGCACTATTACATTGAGGAAGACGCAACACACGATAATGAATTCAAGGTTGAAGGTAGGAACGTGGAGAGGCACTTGAGACCGCTGTGACGTCAAGAGCCAAGGTCGAGCTTTCATCGAGAATACAATAGGCTCCTCTTAAAGAGAGATATTATTGTGATGCATATCTACCTACCGCCTTCTTTACCTATAACTGCATAGCTCCCTTTGTTTGCTTTGTCTGCGACGGCATTCTAATCAAGGAAGGGGCAGATATCATCACTTAATATATTCATACAAGCAAAGAAGTGATTCCGCAACCCGAGTTTCACTTCGACTTTCCGCAAATTTCACTGGTTCCCTCTCGCCTGCTGTTACCTTTTGGAGTCGGGAAGATATACCATGTTATCCACGTTATCTACTCCACGTTATCGATTCCCTTAATGACCTGGGGAACCCGGATCAAGCCCCTCCTGAGTAATTTTCTGGGTCCGATTCCTAACCTCCTGATGAGCTACCTGTTCATTGGAAATGAGTGAGGAATGCTTCCAGAATCGTTGATTTCGATAGGTCAGTGTACTTGTGATTTCACTCAAGTCCATTTGCAAAAAAAAACTTGTATTTACATAAAAAAAGCATAAATATACTTGTACGCAAATATTGTAAGTGATTATTAGGATTTTCCAGCTCTCTTTTCTAAACTGACGACAGTCGAGTGCGATCAGCCATTTTCAATGGTCTAAGACCACTGCGAGGCCCTCATTTGTGAGGCCGCGATTCCGACTCAGTGACGGGTGTTGCCACCAGATGGTGCGCATGCCCTCTCTATATCTCAACGCCTTAGTGTGACTGCGGAATTGCGTCTTTTCCTCCTCCTGCGCCCTCTCCAGGAAGAGACGCCATTAGGAACGGAGAGAAAATGTGCAAGATTTCCCGCGAATATAAAAATTTCTGGGAATCGAAGTGTTGAGGTTTAGCGTGGGAACCGAGTGATGCAAAGAGAGTAAGCCGGAAAAATTTTCCCATATCTCGTGGAGAAGTACACTTCGACTTCATAAGGTAAAGGCATAAGCTTCGACATACTCGGCTTGTCTGACCTCTGACGCAAACGGCAAAAAGCTGCCGTGCCATCTTCTCGACAATAGACGGCTATGCGAAAACTATCGGACAAAACGGACCCGAAAGGGCTGCTTAACGTAAGCACGAATTTCCAACGACCTTCGCACATACCAGTGACGTCAGGCTTTCACTTTCAGTTCTACCCGTGACGTGAGAGCGGGACAGGCAAGCTCGCCCAGGCCTTTATCTGACATCCTTCTCGGTCGAATGCCTACCTGACATAAATCACTCAATCAACCGATATGACCGTCGAACTCCTTCCTGACTCAGAGCTCAGAATGAAATTCACGTTCCCCGGCTCCCCAACAGCAGCAGCGCGAGAAGGGCAACAGGATTTCCCTGACTTCTTGGAAGCTTCTGTTGCATTCTGATGGTTTGTTTTGCAAATTGGGGCGTTGAAAAACACACGATAATGAGGATTAATGTGACTTGGACCAAATCATTCGTTTTAGGCTGCAATGTAAATTAGCCTTGAATTTAAAGTGCTGTAAGTAAATAAGTCCGGGATTTGAACAGTCGTGAAGATCTTGTGGATTTGAATACAAGTTGCCTTCTTTCTGATTTGAATCCAACATCGGGATTATTTCGGTCAGATGCTGAAGAACCATGAGGTACGGAAGCATTCTGACTCTATGATAACTAAAAAAAAAAAGCTTTGACAATAAATGCTTAAACCGGTACTCAAACGGGAATTCCGGGAAAAAGTGATAAGAAGAGATATCATACAACGATTCCTGTTCGACTCTCTCGCCTTTTACAGAACGTATGAGGGAGAAAATCGCGAGTACTTATCGGCGAAACCGCAATTGTTCAAATATTACACCGAGTGACAAAAATTAGTCCCATGTCTTAATCATTACTGAGCTATCACCGGTTTTACTGCAGCGCTAGAGCATTTTTTTTTTTACCATTTCAATAGCCTGGTTATCGCAGTTTCGCCGTTTTTTACATTTACCAGGGGTTATAACAGATAATGGAAAGTTATCAGGGGGTTATCCGGTTATTCTGGCACTATATAAGGGAGGGGGGGAACAAGTTCAGGTCAAATTCACGGGCGAGAGTCCAAGTGATAAGGAAAGCGTGTCAAGCGAGGGGAATTCCAGGTTCATCTGAGTAAATGTTTCATTAAGGGAATATAGACATCCCTGCTGGGTTTTGCTCCTTTCTGACTTCATCGACTAACAAGGTTCCCCCGATATTAGCCCCTGTAGTGTCTGGAGTAAGTTTCGCGTGTCGGGTTGGACAGATGACTTTAGTGCATTTGAGCAATGTGCCTCCGTTTGATGAAGAAACAATCGATGCAGTTGGAAGTAAAGAATGAGTCACTCAATGTTTTAAGCCGAGCAAGACGAAATGGACAGCGAGAAAGACGCAAAAGTTCAAGGTTCAAGGTTACGGTTGGGAATCGTGAGGCAATTCCGCCTGTATTGACATATCCAGTCGAGCCGAATACTCGTGAAAGATAGATACCCCCCGAAAGATAAATACCAAAGAAGGGAGTGTCCCGCTGTTGCCTAGTCGCTTACAGCTTCATGGCTCCCCCTTTTTTGTTCCTGAAGGCATCTAACTTCTTAAAACTACTTACGGAAAGGCAGTCATGATACCATCACTTAACCCATTTTACTCACGTATTCGCTGCCCGATAAATTAAAAAATCATTCGGCAACTTGTGTCTCGCTTGAAACTTATGAAACTTGAACTGGTTCCCCCTTGCTCTTCGGTCACCATCGAGTTGCAAAAAACCCATCACCCTGCACGATGTCCACTCCATTAATAATCTGAAATGCTTGGATGAGCATTAACATGCTCTCCTGCGAACTCAAGAGGTTTCAAAGTGTATCAACGTCACTCGAATTCGATTTTCCATACCTCTTTTTTCGTTAGTTGCTTGCCTTTAGTGACCTTTCGGGTCACTAAATCTCATAAATTTGCAGGCCTTCAAACTTGAACACAATACTCTATATGGGATGCTACCAATCCCACCAATGGCGTTATCGACTCTCATGGTGGATTGATGAATTCGAAAATCCTGTTCCACTTTCCTACCATCGCCTGAGCATGCTCGGAGAATTTAGGTCTCTCGTCGTGGATGAGAGACTGATAAGAGAAGCATCCAGCGACCCATCGTTAAGAGGAAGTTTTGGCTGGTCTTGAGAAGATAGGTGGGGGGTGTGAAACGGTCGACGTCAGACAATACGTCAGCCGTTGTTATGAATCATGTGTAGAAGGCATCAGTGACTTGGGATAGCCTCTTTAAACTGTCCACTCGAGAACGTGCTTGTCAGGTGAAGAGACACCAACCGGAAGCGAAATGAATATCGCATGACCTCCGAAGGTGATTCGTGTTGACCAGTTCCACTCCTCTAGGCAGCTTCGTCGCTTGCAGGAGAGACTGGAATCGCTTTGCATGACTAATTCTCTAGCGGTTGCGAGCTGGTCCTTCTCGCAGATCGGCAACGTGACACCTTCGTTTTATGTATTTCTCCGTAGGATGAGATCAACATTCCCTCAGCATCATTGTGCAGATCATCGTATCATCAAGCAAATGAACGGAGAGGAAATTTATCATGAAAGCCTCATTCCTCATTTCTCCTCTTAATTTCCCAAATCCGCATTTTAACATACATACAACATACCTAGGTATACACAGGTATCGCAGCGATAGCCTCGGTAATTCGTCGTTGCAAATCGGCAACACTCTCCAAAAGTTCACGTCAAAACGATTTGTAACGACGAATTACCGAGGCTATCGCTGCGATACCTGTGCATACCTAGGTATGTTGTCTCGGGTATGGGCTGAGGTGGAATATCGTTTTGACGTCTGCCGAGCTGTCAACGGTGCACACATTGAAGTGTACTGATTATTACTAAAACTTGAAGCTTGAAACGTGTTTATCTGTAAAAAAAAAAAAAAAGTCTTGTGTTTACTCATTGAATAAATATTTATTTTCGAAACTCCGGAGTACTTTTTCGGACACCCTGTATTAGACCCAGGAATGTTGACATTGACAAGAGGTGTCACCATGTAAAATTTATTTTGAAGCCTCAATTGTTGAACTGAGACCCTCGAGTCGCAACTGAATGCGCCCAGTAATGCGTTTGCGTTCGCGTTCTGGACAAAAACAGGTACCCGAGCCTCTCTCCATCACGGAAGAAATAGAAGGGGTCGTTTGAATGAACCCCGAGGACTCCACTCAAAACAGAAACTGATTAACATAATTTATTATTACTCTCTGCTCTCTTCCTGACGACCACCTTATGATCCAGTTAATCATCTTTCCTTGAATCCCATGAGCCTGCACATTAGACTGTATTCTCTTCTCTGGAATGCTCGTGAGACAGGCAGACTCGTGATTTCCCGCATTGCTGTCTCCCCTTTGAATTGGCACGAACGACGTTTGTTAATCCCCACGCAAAATGCTATTCTCAATATTTATTTCCAAGCGGGATCGCTACCTTTTACGTTTCTTGACACCACGAGCTGAAATTCCAAGGGGGTCGGTTTTCCGCTTTAAGTTTCCCTATCTGCTTCTGTGATGCCATCTTCGTGAAACGCGTCCATGAACACATTCATTGCCCCTACGTCGTCGGATTCAATCGTTAAAACGGAAGCAAAGGCACAATACCTCATCAGTGCCTCTGTCATTCCCCACTAACAGCCCCTCATAATTTTTTAAAGGCTCAATGGAATGTTGACTCCTGCAACTGGCGCATCAACAAAACGCTTTGGGATTATTCATTGCATCGATCGCTAACCGTTCCTCCGCGTTCCACGTCGACCTAATTTCTAGCTTCGATGACCTTGTTGCGGTCCAACTTGTGCGCCTCGGCATTGCCCTTGTCCGTTATGAATATCGTTGCTGCTTCTTACTCTTAATCAAGGACAAAACCCTCGTGCATCCCGTCCTCGCCCGAGGCTAGATAAATATACATTTTTTCCATTGTTGTTGGAGTTGAAAGCACCAACGAATCCATGGCGGTCTTCTTTTGAGAGGAGATAATACCAACGGTCAAAATTAAAAATAAATAGGAGCTTTAAAAACCGCTTATCAGCTTCCAGAGCGGCAGAAAAGATGAAAATTGAGTCCGCGAGTCATGAAAAAAATTCATGCAGGAGAGGGATAACGTTGAGGGTAAACCGAACTGCCAGACTAGGCAATCTCTTCGATTTAGGGATTACATCGTAAAATTAAACAGGATCGTCTTGAAAATCTCACGGTTCCTTTTTCCGTAAGACTCAATAACCTTTGTTTCCAATCGAAGCAGGATACGAATTCGCTTTCTGATAAGGCATACGGACCTTTCGTCAGGTTGTCGTTGCGTGACGTCTGCTTGATATGGGATCATGCAAAGATCCGACTGTCACATACACTTGGTTCCCTTAATGAATTAAAGATCGGAATTCGGAATCCCGATTCACTGGAATCCTTGGTCGAAAACGAAAAGAGAACGTAACACACCTTCGGAAATGGGTGCGCTACATGACAGTGATTCTCAACCTTTGGGTCGCAACATACAGGTGGGTCGGGAAAGGATCAGAGAAACAAGAAGCGAAAGAGTAAAAAAGGAAGAAAGATAATAAGAGAAAACTCAGAGGTGCCAAAAGCGAAGTTCTCTCTGAGTACATGAACTCATATCCCTAAAAAGGGTGACCCTCAGAACCCAGATCACAACCACCAGAGCAATGCAACAAGGTGAAAATGTTGCGAGAAGAGAATCCCAGCGAAGGGCAAACAAAAATGGAAGTACATGGAAATACAGCGAGGTACATGGAAATGAATGCACTGGCTTCTTCGACGCGAATTTCAACGCTGGAATGACAAAATGCATGCATTCCACCCAATGAAAACTGGTCGTGAACGAATCTCAGCGCCTGGGAATGCAACGTCTGGAATTTCAATACTTAATGCAGCCCCTTCACCTTGTCATTTCCCTTCACGCAATCCCACCGTGTCTGGAGCCCAGTGTCGGATTCCGATACCGAAGGCCAAGAGGGAATCAGGGTTTGAACCTCGTCGATTTCATTTCGAAACGAAACCGGGACTCCTGTGGCCGGCTGCGCTGCCTCGGTCAAGCCCGACTTCAATGCAGAGTCTCACTTTAAGCAGTTATTAAATCGAAGTTTCTCGTGAAGTTCTGATGATTTGCTGCGGTGAGAGGACACAGGTGAGGACACATATTCCAAAAAGCTCGATTAGAGAAACGTTTCATCCTTTCGAGCAGCTGAGTGATCTCCAACTGAACAAAAGGTACAAATTTGGCAGAGAATACATGTTTTCTGTTGCTGGTTGACCACTTGAATGTTCAGGATCACTGAGGTCATTCTTTGCGTCCATGAGGTCAAAGTCTGCCTTGCGTTGTATTTATCTTAGTCAGATATATATATCTTTTTTTCCTTGGAGAGGACGTTTGAGTGCACGAGTCAACTGCGTCAAGTGCAGTTCATTTTGTTGCCATAAATATTTTATTTCCTAGCCAAGTGAATTAAAATATGCTTTCATAAGGATCGGTTCAAACATTAAACCTCACCTTTTAGAGTTTCAAGAGGCAAACCAAGACAATACTGTTCGTGTTCCTGAATACTTCAGGTAACGCACGATCGACTCTTTACCTTCTGAGCCAAAGCATGTGAAACATTTTCTCGATTTCGTATTGGGATGTGTAGCATTTGGCCGAAATGGCTTCGTCCTCGAATGCTTTCGGTGAGGAGTAGCAGCTCTGAGAGCGACGGTCGCACAATCAAAGCACTAAAGCAAGTACTAAACCTGTACTAAACTAAAGTACTAAACCTGCGAAACCTTCTCGTTCGCTGGAAAAGCCGGACTTCCATTGCGTCCGACTTTCTTGCACGCGAAAGCCAGACTAAGATCAGACAGAACATCTGAGGCATAAGCCAGACTTTCCAAAGTCAGCCATTTCGAGAAATCAGACTTCTGACTTTGAGGGTTTAGCAGCGCAACCGGCCCCAGTTGACGTCACTACAATTTATCCCCATCTTTAAAGTCCCAGTTGTAAACTCCCACTGGTTTCTCGGAGGCTAGACGTAAACCTGTGAATGCTGCTCTTTTTTTTTGAGGCAGAAGAATTTGTTTTTATTTGTTTAAATAATGTATGCGTTTCATTGCTTACCTTCTGCAGGCGTTCTCAGATTTACACCCTCGTTTGCTTCCGAGTCCCTATGAGATTATTCATGATCGTTCTCGAACGTACGGCCACTTACATATGGGAATCGAGCTCGGTGGGTCGAAGCATAAAGTAGGCTGAGAACTATTGCTATTGTATTTTACTCAAGACTTGACGCCTGCCATTGCGATCTCCTAAGCGGTAGTGCATTATGTGAATGTAAGGCCCTCTGCCTACATAAAAGCAAACGACGGTCGATGGATCACTGCCAAAAAAGAAATCATGCCTAATGCCATGCTTAGGAATGCAAATGAGTTGAATGCGCACATGCTGCACATTCACATATGTATGATAGATGGACAGATTGCATGATTGATCACAGGAAGGCCGATACCGAATTCCTTTTGTGACGAGAATTGTATGAGATGTCGCAATTCCAGAAACGTCGAAAACCTAGTATTTGCTTTAGGAAAATTCTAAATGCGAAGAAAACTTTGCACAATACACGCTGCTGTTTGACATAATACATGGAAATTAGAGCTACCAGCCTGATGAGCGTAGCAAAGGACAGCAGTTACAATAAGATCACAGGTGCCAGGTCGAAGGCTGGTACCACGATCGATAGAAATTTCACGTCTTAAGTTCTCCGCATCAACGTCCGTTTCATTTGATGTTGCTCTCGAGAAGATTTGGATCACCGAGACAGCGGATGCAAATGTTCTTTTTCCGCATGAAAAAAAAATCAATTAAACGATTAATGAACTCGTCTCACGAAATTAGGAGTTCGACTCGACCAATTTCCCCCGACCAGGATATTAATGCATCGACCCGGCATCGGCCGAGACGGATAATTTTCAGCGCATTAGCTTGCGACGCTGCGTACCCTGGATGACTCATGAGGAATCGTGACTTATGTTTCATGAAGATTGAAGGGCGGAGGGGACCCTAAATAATGAAGGAAGCGAAGAGATGCGTTTTAACGTCCCTGAACCGCCATTGGATGGGGACGCGAAGGCATAGGCATCCTCGCGTTTAAAGGTTGATGATGACGTGAGTCGCGTCGGGTGGAGCAGCGTTGCGTTGCAACGATAACGTTTTTGCAGTTCGTAAGCTTTTCAGGAGAAATTCACAATTTTCGGCAATTACGATTTCTGCCGTATTTTCTGCCATGCGAAAACCTGAAAAAAAAAATCAATAATTTGCATATAATTTTTTAAATTATCCTGCATTTCGTTTCTAAAGGCTTGCATTGCCAGAGCATGCCGCTCATCGATACGGAAAACTTTCGTGGCAGCAAAACCCTATGAAGAATTGAAAGCTAAAAAACGAATCATGGCTCTCATTCTAATTTCCTCCGCATAGTAGCATCAGAAGTGGCTACTCGCCCAGTGCGTACTGAGATAGTTCGCATGCTCTCACGAGGTACCCGGAACTCAGATCCTAAACTAACTCAACACCAAGTCTCCTTATGAGGGCGACTCTTCTGTATCGACGCTAGCTCGCGAGGCTTCGGCCAAGGTCGACTCAGTCTGCCCGATAATTGGACGTTGCCATCGTTCCTTTGTCGCTCATGCATAATTCCATGTCAACAGAGGGGTGGCTCCCCCAACCCTCTGTAGTGGTGTGCAATTTATGTACATTTGTATGCTGCGAACATGAATATATATAGCGGGTGCAGCTGTACATTATGGGGGTATAAGGGGATGAAAATTGCAAGGCTCGAGAGGAAAGGATAAGTACGCTACGTGAGAAACCAACGGAAAACTGGACGAGGCCTTAAAAGGGAATGCGATAAGGCAGTGATAGTGATGCGCGTTGCACCTCAGACATACGGGACATTTATTTTCCTCTTAGTCACTTCCAACTGTTTTCATTGCCCTCGCTATAGCGCCAGAGTTCGGCTTACGATAGGTATACCAAAGCAAGAAAAATGCCAACATTTGTGACCTTAAGTGCAAATTTAAGAAAAGGAGTGGGTGTCTAGATTGCTGGGCTCTTTGCAAGTTCCTGAAAATTTTCTGCGAATTCCAGGGTGAGAAACTTTGAAATAGAAAAGGGAAGCAAGAATAGGAGGTAGTACTGCATATTATATTTATTTAAATTTATCTTTAATTTCTTTCTTCATGTCATTCAGTTTCAGGTGGAGTGTGCCCTTGCCATACGATGCAGCACCCTGAGCAATTGTCCCACCGAATGGTACTAATGCCAAATAAAGAAATGAAACAAAAAACTTATTTTCAGTTGCAAGCGAAGCAGATCTGAATTTCATCGGATCAGAACCGTAAGAAGGATCATCATAAGGATCGTGAACACGCCCTTCGGGGCAGGTCAATCAAGTACTTGATTAATAAACTTTACGCCGGTTCCCATTTGGTTCGATTTTCAGCAATTTTCACTCGAGATCGGTATAGGCTTTTTTGGCATCCTAAACTTTCAGATGAACCTGCATTTCCCCACCTGATAGGAATTCAGATCTGAGAACTCACCACTAGGGGGCAACGAGTAGAATTTTTGGGCTCGAGCGGAGAAGGTCGCACTCTTGCCATTGGCGGCATCGGTACTTGTTAAGGACGGGAGCGGAATGCCAAGAGGCACTTCTTCGGCGTGCACGAGGTAGATCCAGTAGCTCGCTGCGACCACCATCACGGACGAAAACAGCTGCAAGTGGACCGAGATGCATCGTTGGTCTGAGTGAGATCCCGAGACAAAGGGGAAAGCGGGAAAGGCGGGAAAAGGGGGAGGCAGCTGACCATCCAGATGCAGGCGACGGCGATGACACCATCTCGACCGCAGTAGCAGCAGATCGTCGTCTCCTTTTCCGAAGTTGCGGCCGAGCCAAGTCTCCGTCGTAAGTCGTTCGACCTGGACATGGTTATTTCTTCTGAAATCAACAAGTGTTAGGCACATTTAATGTCTTCGACTCGGTCCGAAGAGTATCCGATTCGCGAGCACGGGACAATGCACACTACGAACGATGGGGGAGTCGCCACAGAAAACCCTCTTAAAATCTCTTTTGTCTGGCCTTCGAGGATGGTAATTCATTCCAAGGAAGCTGTATTGTATTCAAGCGAACTTACCGGTTTGGATGGCGGCTTCTGGGTCCCTTAACGACGACAGTTTGACGATCGAGAATACCGAACCACGAATACAAGGCCAATGGTCACGATCCGAATGCTGCCCTTTATTGATCACAGCAAGCGCTACATGTGTTGCGGGGTTGCTAGGCACCTTTCACGATCACATCGTAGGACACCATCGTGTGAGTGTGTGTGTCGCTCTCCCGCTCTCGTCTGCTTCACATATAGCAATCTAAGGATCGTGAATGTTTTATCGGGTTCCCCAATGCGCAAACTCAGGCTTGTCCCCCTTATCTCTTCGTATCCTATATTCCCGCAGTTTTTGTTTGCCACGTTTCGGTATCTCGAAACATACACACGCCGAAGGGAAAAATCTGGCCGTGAAGCCACAGGCTCACAAAACGTTTATTTTGTTTTCCTTTTGGTAACGACTTGCATGGAAATTTCATTTTCACCTAAGTGTCATACTTTCACCGGTGTCTTTGCATTATGGGGCGTTGTCATTGCGCAAAAACAAGCCAGAAGGTTGAGAGAAATGCCGAATGGGAGGGGCTTAAAAGTAAAACCAAGGCTAACAAAAAAAAAAAGTTCGGAAGGTAAACTTTTATCAAAGCGAGAAATCCCGTGACATGGGAAAACGTTGTCATCCCGCGAACGAGGAAAAGAAGAGATCGATAAGAGACAAGCCACTCGTGCTTGTTGGGCGTACCACAGCAGTTTTCCTTATCATTTTTTTCTTTATAAGCTTGGAAATGGAGGGATTTTCCCGCTTCGGCCTACGACGACAACGGCAGGGATGAGGGCGAGGAGCTGGGATTCTCCTTCCCGTTCGAGACCTTCACTCGAGCCTGCGCTATCTCTCCCCGGGGGGGGGGGGGGGGGGGGGGGGCGCGGCCTGAAAAGTTTGCGCACCGCTGCTCTAGATNAGGGGCGGGGGGGGGGGGGGGGGGGGGGGGGGGGGGACCTTGTCCACGGATGCGCGATTGTTGAGGATCGTCGACCTTAGAAAGAGAGCACATTCGTTCTAATCACTTCTTAGAATCTCGGTCTTTTAGTATGAAGTTCTGAAGAGGATGAGGTCGAGGCAACGACAGAGATGGTTGCCATTCCAGGTCTCTGCAAGTCGCTATCGCGTAAGAATGGGTTTATTATGACATCAGAGGATATGCATGGCGAAAGTGCAAATCCATGGCGAAAGTGCAGATCAACGGCGAAAGCAATTCTTGGAGGTTGCCGAGTCCTCTCACTGTTCCCGCTGGGAAAGGATTAGGACATAGGACACAGATAAAATCATTTGAGTGTTCGAATGGACGAATATTCTTACTTCACCATAATAAGCGCATTTGAATCGCTTCCGTCGATCACATCGAGATCATCATCTATATGAAGACAGTTCTAAACTTTTTTTGGCTTTCCTATCTTCCATGTTCAATATTCCAATAGCATTTTCCGTATCATATTCCCGCTTACTTTCATAAGCTATTGAAATTTTCGCCTGCTAGTTTCCTGCAGTATTGTTATTGAAAAAGACATGGCGCAGGGACCTGACATTCTCTATCAATAAAGTAGAGAGAGATAATTGTTCCCACGGGACTTGAATGCGATCAAAAAGCATAATGAATTTGGGCGTGGTTATTCGTGGTTGTTTTCGGCACAGTTTCAGTGGATAAGTCCCTTTTCGAGAAATCGTATGTTTTGTTCATCGCCTTTGGCTGAGCCACGAAGGAGTTGGAATGGGCGACGATGAACCATCTACCTGGGCTAAAGTTTAAAGGTCTACAGTAGAGAAGGAAAACACGATTCCTGTTTAAATTCGCGGTGGACTTGAAGATAAGGATAGTATCAAGGTGAAGTGTAAAGGTAAAGGACAGATGTGTACGTTATCATAAGGGGAGGTGGCACACAAGTGGACCTCACGGAAAATCACTCTTGTGGAGAGCGAGCAGCGGTGGTTGGTCGCGGGAATACGCGGAAAATTGCAAAGCCTTTGATAAGCGTGGGAGTTTTGATGCGAAAGTCCTCGAATACCTGAAATGCCGGAAAATTTCATCCTGCAGGGTGCCCAAAGGCCCTATTTCAGACGCGGGGACTCGAAGCCTGCATGCCCAGCCGAATAACTGAGGGGACAGCTTCCTTAACTCGTTCAACTAGGCCTCAAATCAAATCTATTGTTCTGATCCTTCAGGAAGCATATTATTATTACTAATTACTAGTATTACTAATTGCCAGTTTCTGCCCTTCGGCGGCTACCTGGTTGGCCCAAATATTTATATATTACGATTATCTGGCTACTCGCAAAGCGATGTGTGCAGAGACATGAAAGGTAGTTACTCCAAGGAAATGGGCTAAACTTTGCGTTCTATTCAAATTCGTTTGTATCACGGCACAAGGAAATCTGGGTTTCACTTTAACCACCCTCGTAGAAAAGCACGTATCTTCAAATCATGATCAAAAATGAATACTATTCTGGTAAAACCGTCCTGCCGCGGAATTTCTGCAGGAATCTTTTTTTTTGCCACCAAATCAATTGAAGTCAGAGTTTGCAGCTCATTGGCGTGGTAAGTCATTCTGTCTCTGGAGTTTTCCGTTTTCGTGGTGACATTTTCACGTGCAGGCGATAATTTTGTATCGCGAATTCGTCCTCTGCGTTGAATTTAGCTATTCTGGGCTGATTGCTCATAGGAAACAAATCGGTCTCGGAAGATGCAGCGGTGAAAATTCATTAAAATTGATTGCTTTTTTTAAACATAAGACTCTTAATATTCTTAATTATTTAGAATAAATGCAGACTCGCAGGCTTGTCATAATTTAATTGAAAGATTTAACGGGAAAATGGCCTGAAATGGTAAGTATAATAAGCTGGACTTAAGAAATGAATGAATTTAAGTAATTATTGAAATCGCTTTACTTAACACATCCATTGTGACCCCTCGTGACCGGCTGGTCCGAAAAAGTCGCTCGCTTTTACGTATCTGAATTAATTTTTTGCTATTAGGGTAGATAAAATAATGAATTGCGATTGTACTTGTTGACCAATTGACCTGGGATGACCCAGCGTTGATAGCCGTCATAAACGATGCCGTTAACTTCCCATTATGTTTATTGACGTAAGAATGGACGCGCAGTGCCGGCTTGGGTCAATGTGTGTTCGGTACCGTAACTGGAGGTGTGCGGGCGGTGCCCCCCGTGTTCGGTGCTCAGTGCGGGCACCGAACTGAGGGAGCGTCGATTGGCTGCCAAATCGCTACAAAATATGAATGAAACTAAAAAAATTGTAGATAATCCTGAATTTAACTTAATTAAACATAGAAATTAATACGTAATGTATTGGTGCCGGGGAAGCTGGAGAAGCGTATAGATTGGTGGGCGCTGGGGCGCCAAATATCCAAGGTACGGCGCTAGGTGCGTTTCCTCCTGCAGCGGGAAATTCCCAAACAAGCATGCTCCAGCAAATAAAAGCCAGTCCATGTTCAAAAACGATCACCTGCTATCGCTCATTACAAACAATGGAAACCGTTGCTGATAGAGCCGTCATGTCTGGGAAGGAAGAAGCCCGAAGGTGGGTGAACCCGTCGCGCTCCGTAGCGACAGAGAATTTGTTTGTGATTCAAATCGGTCAACTGCGAGAGAAATACAAAGAGAAAATGAAGAAAATGCAATATCAGACACGCTCGAATCAATCCAGCTCGATTTTGTGGCACTGGGTCTTGGAACATAGAGTTACAAAAATGCAAAGGACTATGCAAAACGTTGTCCTAGATCAGATGTCTCAAACTCGCAACCCAACTGCGTGCACCAGGAAAAACAAGTTCAAGTCCGATATGCACATTATAAGGTAGTGGTAGATATTTAATTCTACGATTTTACACTTTGACCCACAGAGAGGCCTGCCCTTGACGATGCAGCCCGCACACCGAAACGAGTTTGAGACTCCTGTCCTAAACAGATCTTGTACCGAGTGGGAAAAAAATACCGTGCAGGCCTCTGCATAGGCTGCGCGACAGCGTAGCTGTGTCCACAGGAGAGAGTGCGCGTAATGCACGGTTTGGTTAGCCTAGGCCAGCTGAGGGAAACTTTCCCCCGGGGTTATTTCACTCTCATTATAATTGAAAATCCAGTTATGAAAGTATGCGTTCAGGCGCAAAGCCGAGAGTCCAAGATGGTCACGATCACAGAATGCCCACACTCACCGGCAAAAAATGTGTGATGTGACTCATAGCACTTCATTAAGGAGAACCACCATTGCTGTGTTCAGGGCCAGAGTAACCCATAGGCTAATAAGGCTGTAGCCTTAGGCCCTCATATTTTTTGGCCCTCCATTCCATTTCTTTTTTGCTATATGTAATTCATACTTAGGCCCTTCCCTCCCATTAGCCTTAGGCCCCTCATAACCTTGATCCGGCCCTGGTTGGGTTAGGGTGTGTCGTGATACCGACGGATGCGATGCGAGCGCTCTCTGTTTTGATTTACACGAAGCAAAAAATACGAGAATCTTAGCCTCGTGTTGGTGTTGAAGGGCCGGAGGAATCTTCAGGGAACACGGGGGACGGGTTGTGGGGACGGGGAAGAAGGGTCACGGAGGACGTTTTCACTTTCTCAAGTAAAACCGAGGGTGGCATCCACTATTGCTTCATTCATTGAGTCACGTTTTGGTGCCCCTGGTGGATTTCAGCCCCGGGCGGGGGCACATGCCCAAGGCCGGCCCTGCATAGGCCTATTGATGGCAACAACAATGAGCTCATGAAACAAAGGAATTTATGGAGGAGAAAATGAAATAATTATTCTGGTGAATTGGATGGAGACATCATTTCATGGCTCAGACATGGACAGACAATTCTTGCAGTTCATGGAGGAGAGTCGGAAGATGTATATGTCGTAGGTGTTTTAAGAAGGGCGGTGCAGATTATAGCCATATCGCGATATTTATCTATCTTTATCGTTATTGTTCCTCTCGACGAGATGACTACATATCGCGATAATGTTTTTCAGCTTCATATTGGCCCTTCCTGATTACTCTTGCATGCATTCATGATCGACTAAGGCTGATGACAGAAGGAAACTTTCCGTGATTGACGAAGGAAAACTTAAAGTTGGAAACATTCGTCGGAACAAATTGCTGAAGGTTTTGTTCCAGATTGATTTCCCATAACCATTAGACCCATGGAGCATAGGAAGGAGACGGGATATATCAATGTATGATACTACCCCTAGTTTTCAATAAGAGGCTGATATGATCGAACGGGAAGAAATGAGATATGGATCACCAATACCAATCACCTCTTCGGCAATACCCTGAGTGAACACACCTATTGTCCTCGTCCTTTTTCTCGGAAAAGTGAGGAGACCATTCCATAAGAAACGCCCCAGGTCAAGACCTTGTCATTAGCAGGAAACACCAATGTCTCTTTCGCTTCATGTGAACTCCATCATACAGATATGCGTCGTGTTTCCGATTCTGGCTCATGGGATTTACGATATCGCGATTTCGTACGATATATGGTTGGCAATATCGATCCCTTCTAAACCCATACCGTACGGCCCTAGTTTCAAGAGATTCAGTGGTATCTGGAACCCCACTAGTCCGATAAAATATTAAAGAACACCCGCAGGTAATCTGGAAATAATATTTTTATCTTAAAAATTCTATATGCCACAAGTGGGATCTCATATCACGCTGGCATTTTTGGCAAAATGCATTAATTCCGGTTTGCTCTCATGCAGTGGCGAATTAAATGAATTTATAGTGGGAAGTAGAATCGAAATGAACCCGGTTTATTGGTGTGAGACTCCACTATTGCCATGTAGAATTTTAAACACTGTTGGTTTCGCGGGGTGCTCTGGAATCCTTTATAACCCTTGTGGGATTCCATATCAAACTAAATCCCATTAAACTCTACGATATGTATCGGAGAGTTTGCCTACGTCGTGAAAGCAAAGCGAAGTTAACAGGCTTTGAACGTCCTACGAAGCAGTCACATAGTCGTTTCCTTCGAATAAATTCGTATCCTGCAAATAGAAAAGCCACCAGAAAGGAACTCGGATTACCGTAATTTCTGCCCGCAGCCCTATTTGGAGGTAGAAGCTTTCCAAGCCGCTGGGGAAGAACCCAAACCATATCTTCGGCTAACCCTACAATGACCCAGCCACTTTAGCGTAGAACCCGGGGAGCGCCCTGACTCTTGAACACCAGTTAATATACACCCTCTCATCTCAACCCCCCCCCCCCGTAACGTCAACTAATACGAGTAACCTTGGGAGACTCAATTCTGCCCGCCCTTGAGATTACTTCGGGGATACGTTACCCGGGTTCGTCCTTCACCGCCTGGGATCTGTAACGCCCCTGAGACGCATTTCATTCGTGCATGGTGTTGAGCCCTGCATAACCTCATTGTCTTGCAATGCCGTGTCCTCGGACGCTAACCCGACTTGTCTTTTCTACCCTGAACTAAACATACACAAACACGACTTCGATCTATTTACTCGCCTTTGAGGGGATTGCCCACGATGCTGTGGACAGTTGACATACGAGGTACGAGGGCCACTCAATAAGTTATTTACCTGAATATGAAAGGGATGAGCAACAGGCCTGTGCCTGCTGTGACATGTCCCGACAGGTCTCGTGAG
>CAJPEV010003517.1:5962-30116 GCA_905338385.1 Darwinula stevensoni | reverse complement strand
CTGGACGTTGCGATTGAAAGGGTTAATCCAGCCCTGCGCAGGGATAGAGCAGGCAAATTGGAAAGGACGGGGGCAAAATTCACCCGGGCAACGCCGGGTACCTCTGCTAGTAATATAATATAATTATAACTGAATAGTGAATAGTGTTGAACCCCTGTTGAATAGACATTGAAACCCAGTGAATCAACGTTGAATCACCGTTGATTCACCAACTTCAATTTCAACATGTTGAAACTTTCTGTACGAGACGTCTTGTGATTGCGACCGCGTAATTCAATTTGGTAATAGGTCTCCAATTATTGAATACGATATTCTATCATGATATTCGTGCATGGAACAAAGAACGGAAGAATAACGGGAGTTACTCTTGTACTAGAAAACAGTATTCATATCAAATTCAAGTTACATTTGGCATTTTTAGCGAATGGGAGAGACACGTAAATTGCCATTTGGCAACTCTCTCCCATTTCCCTCTCTCAGGTTATCTTCGTCGAGACAAAACGTGTTTAAATAACGGCTGCATTTTCAGTTAAAGGGAAAAAAGCTAAAACCTGGTAAGGGCATCTGAAAGTTGCAGGAGGATAATAATAATTAAGGATCCTGGTCTTCGCCTCTGCTTAAATTAATCGAAATCTCAATCTAAATCTCAATAGAAATCAAAACATGATCTGAATTCCTCATCGAAAGAAAGTAGTAATCTGCCCGTTTCTCGCTCATGCGTTAATCTAATCAAAGAGAGTTTAAAGGCTTTCTTCCCCCAGACTCTTCCTAAATCTTCGGCGACAAGAAGGACGAATTTTAGGCAGGTCCGACCCAATCTGAAAGTCTCGGTAGAGAACTCTTGTTGCTTCTTCGATGCCATGTGGTAGTCTAATTTGATTGCACAAAATAGTAATAAATATTCCCGTGTCGTGAGCTGCGATGCAGGTCTTAAATGGTTTTCACCTCTCAAGAAGTCTCGAAATGAGGTGAGAAATCCTTCAGCCCCTTCCACCCCCTTTTGGTTGCACAGTATATGCGTATCCCATCCTCCCGTTCCGATGGGTAATTCCCGTTTTGTCCCCAACGGCCCCCTTCAAAGAACATACGTTTCCACAGATTAATTTCGCATTAAGATGGGGAGCAACAAACTTGGTTGCTTTTGCAATCCTTTCACATCAAGCTTGAGTCACTTTTACGGTGAGAAATTCTCAGACGGCTTTGAAACTCTTATCGACTTCATGAGACATTATTAGCATTTCCTTTACCAAACTTCATCAATATCGCTCCAGTCAGGTGGAAGCAATTTCATTAGTATATGTTTCATGGATGGAGCTTCTCGTTGCTTGGTTTCAAGGCAATATGATTTATCCTGCCCTCACGTGCCGTCCCACAGAGCATAGCATCAATTATTGCAAGCAGGATCGACTTGCAGATAATCTATATTTCTTCTTCTGGGTAGTTTTCCTTTTTTTTCCCTGTGCCATTTCCTTCCTCTCTTTTGAGGATGATAAACTTTGCATGTTCTTTTTTTCCCCTTCCTTTTTGATATCGTGCCTCATATTTATCGAAAATAGCACGTAAACAAAAAGTCATAGGGAGTCTCAAGATGACCATGCGAACTTGCTTTTCTTGAAATCAGCGATTATATAAGGATTCTTATAGAGTTTATTGGTGTGTTCAAACACCTGCATTCTGAATACAATGGAACATCATGGAACAATGATACTTGGGGGACCCTCCTTTGAGAACACGAGGAACACGTTTCTGTGGGACAACCTATACAAACCGTTGAATTGTATTCCAAGTCAGCCAAGCAGTATCTGAAATCGCACTGGGAAGATGTGGAGAAACCAACACTAAAATACAGGGTGTTCGAAAAGTCACTGTGAAGTAGAATTCATGTTTTAGTTGCATGTATTTAGTATTATATTGCGTATCATATGTATTGCATCATCAAACACATGAACTTCCGCTCAATACTTTATCAATTATTAGTACCATTCCTGATTCACATAATGTATTGCCTGAAATTCCTGGTTAAAATGGTGGAGGCCTCCTACATCATGTCCTGAATTCTACCGTACAGTTAATCGCACACCTAATTCATCATTGGACCATATTTTTTTAAGGGAAAACAGAATTCGACAGAACAGTGAACAGTGATCGCTATCAGTACAGGTTGGAAAATGATGTAATCACTACATTCCTACAACGCAGTATGGTGAATGGGACATTCTTCATGCCCGATGGAGCAGACCCACAAATTAGGGTGTTTGGGTTACCCGTTCTTCAGAGAACGACAAGGGATGTAGGATGGCTGACGTCACTGCTGACGTCACTAGCAGTTATTAAATGTGTGAGGAAGGCATCTAAGACGTGATGGGGCTCTCCCAGCCGTTCTCCCAAGAACATGATCACGAGGCAAGATCTACCAATCAGGAACGACTTGATGGTCGCGAGCTTCGCTACGACATCGTGTGACTCGTTGAATTCAGCCATCATTTGGATAGCGGATGATTCGCTGGTCTGTTGAGAGTGACGCCAAATCTAATCGCATTTTTTCGCGTGATTTTGTTTCAGATCTCTGAATATTCATTATTTCATTATTTCAACATGTCTTTGAAGTTACTTTCGATATACTATTTATGTATTGTTCTTGATGTAAGTCAAGATCTCATATCGAGTTCCTGCGTAAGTCCACAGGTTGTCTCGCCGTGATAAATTTCATCCAATAAGATATTCCGCTTCAGTGGGAAAAATGATGTGCTCCTTTAAAGAGAAGTGACTGCACGAAATCCTCTTGGTGAAAAACCCAAGACAGAAAAGAGGAAGGCCATATGGGACAGCATTTCCAGCAGGCTTAATGCCATGGGGTTGCCAATAGACGGGAGTGGAGCGAGGTTGAATACCATGCTCCTCATTGATCAATTTAGCAAAGAGGACGGAGAAAATACACCAAAGTCATGGACAAGCGAAGAATACAATGAATGCTCCCAAGTTTGCAAGAGGTCAAAGACCTTTGCATGACTGGGGCAGTGCTTAGTGGCATGCGTGACCAATACTCGTACATCATATTACACTGAGGAAACTATCCTGAGGTTACTTTCCTCAGTATGATATGATAATAATGCGAAAGTGCCCCAAAAATGTAGGTAATCTTTTTTCTGCGTAGTTCTTCTTTTTCTTTATAGCATTTATTTTTTAAATATATAAATTCATGATTATCCCAATGGTACGAGGGGCGGTCAAAATGCTTTGAGAACGAGGTACTAAAAACGGTCGCACTAATCTAAGGAGAGTGTTATTTTAAAGTCTCATCTGATCATACTTCTACTATCTGTGTACTTTCTGAATGTACTAATTGTAGGATTTTGCAGATTTCGGTTAGTCATGTATCAATGTAGTAATGTGAAAACCAATTTTCAATCGCTTTCCCTTTCTTCAACCTCCCCCCCTCCAGCCTCTCTACGGGACTCACTAACGTAAGGCTTAGGCCTAACCAATAGACTGCCTTCAGATCACGTCAAGGCCTACCTTTTCCTTTTCAAAAGAAACTCAATTCTCGACTTACGGCGCCAATTAGGCCTATAAGGGTGAATCGTGGTCTTCGAGACATCTGGTTAAGGACATGTAACGTTAGGCCAATCGCAGGCCTATTCATACGTTCATNGAACACTTCCGTTTCCCATCAGAAACAGAAGCACCTACGAGCGGCGGTCAAAGAGCTTTGAGAACGGGATATTAAAAATACGGACAGAGTCTCACTGATTATTTCATTTTCAAAAAGGGAGATTCAGTTTTCTTCACAACCCGGGGGAGATAGAACTTCAAATTTGCTGGAGCGATTCTGTGTTGAGATGGGAAGAAGTCTACTCAATTTCGTACCTGTAGATCCACTCAGAGAGGGTTACGAGGAGGTTGGATTTTGTGACGGGAAGGGGTTGAAGAAAGGGAATAGGCGCTACCGCGCCTATTGATGATTATGGCTCCAAATTTTTTTTTCAGGTTCCATATATGATGAATATTGAGAAAGTCGAGCATCGAAGTGTCATCAAATTGTTGTCTAAAGAAGGCAATAACGCAAAGCAATTTCATGCACGCATGGTGATTGTGCATGGAGCAGGTGCTCTGAGTTACTCGACACTGGCGAGATGATTCGGTGATTTCAAGAGGGAGCGTGAGCCAGTTTAAGATGACAGAAGGTCTGGGCGACCGAACGATGCATTCAATCATGAAACAGTTGCTCGCGTCGAGATGATAGCGATGGGCGATCGGCGAATTGAAGCGGTGGAGATCGAGAAGGTTGGAATTTTTCACGGAAGTGTTTTGACAATTATTCATGAACATTTAATCATGTCCAAGGTGTCTGCTCGATGGGTTCCCCGAATCCTCAATGCTCATGATCGCCATTAGCTGATCGAGTCAAGTCGTGAGCTTCTGGCTCTTTTCAATGCTGACTCAGCTAGCTTTCATTCCCGTTTAGTGGCTGGGGATGAAACTTGGATACACTACTAGGACCCAGAAACCAAGCTTGAGTCCCTGCAGTGGAGTACCCAGACTCGCCTCCTCGCCCAACCATCAGCTGGCAAGATTATGGCCACGATTTTTTTGGGATTCGATGGGCCTTTTGCTGATTGACTAAATGCCTCACAAAACTATTATATCTGGCCGGTATTATGCCAACTTGATGCCGAAAAGGCAAGCCATTAGGAGTAAAAGACGAGGAATGTTGACAAGCGATGTTTTGCTTTCGCATGACAATGCTCTTGTTCACAAAGCTCTCGTTGCTCAGGCTGCAATTCGTGACTGTGGGTTTGAACAGCTGAACCAGCTGAACCATATAGCCCAGACCTGGCTCCAAGTGACTACTACCTGTTCCGACACCGCAAGTCTCACCTCCGTGGCACCCTATTTACTGACGATGAATCATTGATATATGCCGTGGAGCCATAGTTTGAGAAGTCACACTTTTTTTATTATTTGGAATTGATTCTTTGAAAGAAAAATGGAATGAGTGCATTGATGTTAGGGGTGACTATATTGAAAAATGAAATAATCAGTGAGACTCTGTCCGTATTTTTAATATCCCGTTCTCAAAGCTCTTTGACCGCCGCTCGTAGGTGCTTCTGTTTCTGATGGGAAACGGAAGTGTTCACTTCAGCAACTGTGGAGAAGGAGTGAGAAGGTGACTTGACAGTGCGAAGAGAATTGTAGCTCGGAAATGCAACTGCGAAAGGAGGAATTTCGAAAAAGAAAAGTGGGTGCTAGAGAGGGATAAAAGGGAGAAGCCCATCTAGCTGGAACAAAGAGAGAGGATTTGATTCATCGGTGTGTTGGAAAAGTTTCTCGAGTGAGCAGAACATATTAACATTACAGATTCCCCTTCATGTTTATTCATCCTGTTCATTAACTCATTCCTAAAATTACATTCTAATGATAGAGGCAATATTCTAAAGAAAGAACCTGTTTGACTTCCGTATAGAGAAGTGTGGCAATATGTGAGAAATGCCCCAACAATATTATACTTCCCAATAGGTTGCAAGAAAATTTTAAAATTATTTTTCAAGTCTAGGAAGGCAAATATATTGACGATCTTCCCGAATCCCCACTCAACAGATTCTCTCACTGTGCCCATTCGCTTGTTATATTCCATTTCCAGGGGGGAGAGGGGAGTGCCTTTGATAGGACACTGTAATTCCTTCCTCATAGGATATGCTGCATCTCCATAGCCACACAAATTGGAGTCATCCTTAGCTCTGGGCAAACTATCCAATTGGATCAACAGGCCATTGGCTGCCAAGAGTGCACTGTCGTGTCTCTTTCCTTCTTTTAGTCCATAAAGTTGAGCAATGAGGTCATTTGGCATCAGGACAGACTGGAATTTCAGGCCATTTGTTCTCTTGTGACCACTATACGCTGACTTTTCGTGCGATTTCGGTCGACGAATACTTCCAATCATTCAGGTGCAAGCCAACGTTGATTCAGATCAGTAAGCCGCACGGAAAAACGTTGATATATGATAAATGATAAATATAAAAAATATCAAAGGTAGACCGTCGGTTCGGCCTAGGCCTAACGATAATGCGTTCCGTAAAGAAAGGGATAAGGTGAGGAAGTTAGGGTTGAAGTTGAAGAAAGGGAAAACTGGTTGAAAATTGGTTATCAGATTACTATACACAATCTTTGGTCGTACTATTTTCAGGCCCCCATACTCGACACAGAGCTCTTCCCGACCGAGATTTGCTAGCCAGACTCGCGGAACGCGTCAGACCGGTCCGCAGCCCTCTTTGGCCCCTTAGCCTTTTCCACTCGAATGGGCGAGTATACTCGCCCATTGGTACTTTGACTCTTGCACTCGTTTGGTGCAATATAGTATACCACAGATTAAAAGCCTCTTCATTCACTCGGGTGGGTCACCTTGCTGCACCAAACTTATCTGCCATGTAGTATAATGACTTGGCTATTGGCATAAAAGATTTTCTTAGCTCACGCACCACGCAGCGTCTGCGAACATAATTAGTCATTGGCTTGTCGTTTTAATTAGTTGGATTGGCAGTAAATTACACTTGAAAGTAAATTACGTTCATTAGTAATTTCATATAATATCTCGAGTTGACAGGAAAGGTTACTTCATTCCATCCATCCATCACATTAATTACCAACTTAGGTTGCATCGCCAGAAGGCATTCGATTTAGAAATGCCGGAAGAACAGCCACCACCCGATACTCATCTCTCCGTCATACGAGCTTACCTCTCCACCACTCGACATACCACACCACCCAACACTCCCCTCACCAATTCCTCGCCCGGTGGCCTTTACTCTTCCTCTAGGCTCCTACAACTGACAACGACTCCAAGGATTTTTTAGCTTTATGTGGTAAAGAAATACGAGCTACCGAAGAAAACACATGAAGAAAAAATTCGAGTGGAAAAGGTTAACTCGGGAACTCATTGTCTCCGCATATCATATCACTTTCATGCAGGAATTTTACAAATAAATGTAAAAATTGCTTCCTTTTTTGTTTTTACGTTTAAGGTCCTTCTATTCCCAAGTGTCTTCACAAAAATAAATTTTGCAGGATAAACTAAGATCCTAGAGCTTCACGCGAAGAAATTATAGCATTTTGCTCCCATATTCTCTCATTAATCGCTGCGACGATACTATTCGTGTCCTCCAGAACCAGAAGGATTCATTTTTGTTCGTGTTTTGGGGAAGACCAAGATCAACTCGAAGTCGAACTTGAGAAATTCGGATTCGTCTAGTTATAGTGAGTTACATCTGTCTCTCAGATATTTTAAACCTTTCCGCTAGGATTTCCTTTGTCTTGAAGATCTTGAACATCATCTCCTCATTAGTGATGATTGAAACTTTCCTGGCAAGAATGCATTTAAAAAGTTTCTGCTTACCAGGTATAGCAATCTAAGGTGGCCAATGCAGCCAAATCGGGCCAATCATGCCCCTAAAAATGCATGCTTGAACAGATCTCTGACAATGCCATACACACGTGGGCTACATGTAGTAGAAGACTGCCAATCCGAAGAAAATCGTCCGGTAGGTTTCTGTGAGACGGCTACCAATTTGTTCAGGTGAGAATGCGGACGAGCAATTAGGTATCTTGATGATCTGCAGCATCGTGATCATATTGTTCGGAGCTCTCTGTTGGCAGACTGACAGAATTAATGAAAAACACCAGATTCCCTAGCCTGCTTATGCAATCCTTTCATGTCAAGTTCAGATAAAGATCAAGTTTGAGCCGCTTCTTCTTTCTAAAGTCGAAACTTCTCTGACGTCCTTGAAACTCCCATCGATTTCATGGGGCACTGTTGATATTTTCTATACCAAACTTCAATATCGCTCCTTTTGGCTGGAACGCAATATCATTAGAAAATGTTTTACCGATGGAGCTTCCCGTTGCTTGGTTTCAAGCCAATATGATTAATCTCTGACGTCACGTTCAGTCCCACAGAGCATAGCATGAATTATTGCTAACAGGATCGACCTGCCGACACTGTTTCTTCCTCTGGATAGTTTTCCTCTTTTCCTTGTGCCATTTCCTTCGAATTGTTTAAGGATAATAAACTCTGCTTGTTCCTATCACCCCATCCCATTTGACATAATGCCTCATATTTATCGGAATCAGCTCTTAAGTGAAGGAAAGAAAAATGTGACAGGAAGACTCATGATGACCATATGAACTGCGTGTTATTCCAGGAAAGATCGACCTGTAGTCGTGTCTCAATTCTGAAACTGTTTAGATTGGGATCAATCGTTTTTTATTCACTTTTCATGAAATAAATGACAGCTCAAGGTTTCTATAATCTTTTGGCGTGTTCACACACATGTATATCGAATACTTTTAATTGTGGAATGATAATATTTTGGTGGACACACCATTGCGACCATAGGGAACGCGTTTCTGTGGGGCTCCCCCACAACGTCTGTTGAATTTGTTGTCCAAGTCAACCAGCAGCAGCTGGAATCGCACGAGAAAGGTCTCACGGAAAAAGGAACTCTAATCGAGTCGCGGAACGCACAGTACTCCCACCATCCGCAATCTGGAATGTGATGCGTGAAATGTTGAAAGTGTAGTCATACAGCTCGTGCCACAACTGGACGTCGGGAACCCCCGATCACATTTGTACTTTGCGATGCAATTTTTTTCCCGAGAGCAAATTCTTGACACTTAGTTAGACTTTTTTTGACGTATGAGACTCACTTCACACTTTATGTCGAGGTCAACAGACGCAACCGCTTTATCTAGGTGGAGATACTTGTGTTGAACGGCCTTTGTATGATGGTAAGGTTAATTTTTGTCGGGAATCCCCAGCCAAATTCATCATTGTACTATTAGGTATATATTTTTGAGGAAGCGACATGGACAGGATTTCGAGCATTAGCAGTGAACAGTGAGCGCTATCGATCCTTGTTGAAAAATGTTGTGATCCCTGTGTTCATGCAACGCAGGGTGTCGAACGGGACGACTTCATACAATATGCAGCTTCCCCACACGTCGCAAGGGGATGTGAAAACACTCCTAACGAGTGTTTCTGGCGATCGCATCATTAGCAGACATTATCCCCATGCATGACCAATCACGATCTCCACATTTGGCTCCGCTCGATACCTGGTTGTGGAGGTTCCTCAAGTGAGACGTGCATCGTCTGCCACCTCCGCAGACTCTATAGATTCCCTCCGACATCGTATCGCCGTGTTGAACCCTGGACAGCTTCGCTGAACTGCCTTTTACGTCATCCGACGACTGCAAGCCGTGGTGGGCGTGAATAGTGGTCATATTGAACAGGTGTATCGAGCTCAGGGGAACATTTTCGGTGGTCGTGTTTCCCATTTTGTTCGTATTGTTATATTTTCCCCCAGAACGCACTATTTCTCCAGACGTTCCAGTTGAAAATTTTCAATCCAAATCGAATGAATGAATAAATGAATGACAATCGAAAGAGACACAAGGTGTTTCGAGATTACTCATTCGACCACACTGCATCGAATCGTCGTTTCACATTCTTGATAGAGGCCCGCCAGCGAAGGACACCGAACGGATTGCTCGTCCTCTCGGGTTAGGCTTGTCGCCGGGATTTGCGGCCAAAGAATCAGTATTTGTATTCAAGGACTCGAAGTCTTCATCGTCGAAACGTTACATTCGCTCAAACGGTCTTGCTACATTCAAGTCTAAGGATGAATTGAAAACCCATGCACGTCTTGGTGCTCATAGAGTTGCAAAAGCGCCTAGATTCAAATCCGTTCCTTCCCAGACGTCCTTTCTTTATTTGCTCATTCCTCGTAGAAATATTATAATTGGCGACGTTATGCCCTAGTTTTAGTGTCTTATTCGAGTACATATTCCTTCCGAGTTGCACTTCGTCTCCTCCAAACAGTTTCCGTGCAAGTGTCAAAAATTCGCATTAAAAGAAAATTCGAGAAAGCCCTACAAAAATCATCTTGATTTCTCAAAGCGATGCCAACATTTAAGAAATTCTGTAATTCGTCACATAATGAATTTCAACCAGCTACATGCCACATTTCATCTGAATCTCTCCAAGCTTATTCATCAGATCCTCCGCCTCCCCTCCGAATTTCGAGAAGTTGTATATTTTCACCTGAAGTGCAATGCACTAATACCGATTCAAGGGCAACTCTTGTTCCTGGTTCTGTCAATTGGACTACGCAATGGCCAATCAATCGGGCTACCGGGGATCGATAACGCCAGACCAATAATCGTAGGATATGGCTCCCGGAGCTAGACTCATTATTCAAATGGAAAATCAACATGGACCCGAAGAGAAGATGATGAATGAATGCTAGTGGTCCGGCAGGGCCATTTCCAATATTACTGACAGAAGCGACCGGCATAAGCTCGAATCATTGTTAGGAAATTTTTCCTCATTGTTCCACTTCTATTGTTTCTCTTCCATCATCCTAGATATTCAGGCCCCTACCTTGCCGGATATGATAGCCCTGCTATCATATTCTGCTTTATGAGCCGATTCACAGAGAGTTACACGATGTCTGGTTATCATTACTGTTCAGTGTCTACACGAGCGATATCCCACCCACATCATCACGTAAATTCATTTACGCGGATGATATAGCCCTGACAGCAGAAGCGCCGTCGTTGGAAGCCACAGAGAGGAACCTCATACCGAGATATATTTCCGTGTCGTGGTGTCTGAGACCTAATGCCCCGGAAACATCTCTCTCCGCATTCCACCTAAACAATTCCGAGGCGAGAAAGGAGCTAAACGTCAGCTTCAGTGGTGCGCCGCTTACGCTCGACCATCAACCGCGGTCCCTCGGTGTCACAATGGACAGCACACTCGGCTACCTGATGAGATCTTGACCAAACCGAAAAGAAAACGAAGACGAGAGTGGACTTCATCCAGTAATTTGCCTGAACAATCTCGGGATGCGACGCCCAAATGCTTCGGATGTCTATTCAAGCTCCGTTCTTGTCAGCGCGCCCGAGTATGGTGCACCAATCTGGTGCAATAGTACAAACCTTGTCGATACCGAAATTAGTTTGGTCAACGGCGCACCGAAATAAACGTCCCCCCCCCGTTGTTGCTGGTGTTGGCAAACATTACGTCAGGGAACATCAGGCGAGATGTAGCCTCTGCCCGGGAGTACAATACGGTCATGGGAATCCCGGACCTGCCTGTCATGCCAAGACCTCAAGTCGACAGCAAAGACACGCCTGAGATTTAGGAAACCGTTCTGGACTCACGCCTCGACGATTGAGGCAAGCGGGAAGGACGCCAACGCTTGTTGACGAGAGTCCTGGACCGACTGCGACGTCCCGAACGAATCGTTCGTTGACGATCCAACAGAGAAAGTAACTGGTTTCTCTCTCCAAATGTGTCAGTGGACCGCATTTAATCGCGTCCGCACGAAGCAAGGTAGGTGTGCCTATCTCTTGTCTGCTCCTAGAGAATTAATTGTGCATGGCAAATTTCAGCTTTCTCTAATTCTCTAAATTCTGCATGCTAATCTGCAAGGATCCAAGAATAAGAGAGCGGAGACCCTCCTTTATATAGATGAAACAACACCTCTAGTCATATACCTCAGGGAGTTGAACATGAAATCTAGACCCCGTATTCGTGCATTTTACAGTTATAAGCCAACATTTCCATCAATGGCATACCAGAGAGGCTCTGCTGTTTATGTGTACTCCTCCCTACATTCCATGCTCATAGATCACGTGTGGAATAATGGCATCGAAGTCATAGCTGTGCGGGTCAAATTTCCACGGCGGCACATTAACATCGTGCATGGCTATTTTCCATCCTACCACCATGATTCAACTCCCTCCTTAGGAGACCTGGATTTTATCAATGACCTCCATGGTCCCACCCTGCTCATTGGAGATCTAAACGCCCACCATCCAGATTTCGGAGATCCACCCAATTACACAAACCAATTACAAACTCAACTCAGACTTTCAGATTCTGAGTGGCAACTCCCATACCTATCACAATGATCGTACGGGAGCTTCATCCAGACTGGATCTCGCAATTGGGAACCTCACTTTGCTCGACCTCTTCCCCTCCTTTAGGCTGGGGGCAGATCTCGGCAGCGATCACCTCCAAATCCATGTCACGCTCGACATCCTCGCCCCCTCTCGATCCAACTTTGTGAGGGAGGTATATGACTTCAAAAATGCGGACTGGGTGGAATTTCACGATATCCTAGATTCGCTCCTCCCAGAAACGCTGGCCCTAGGAACTTCCTCACACCTGGACGACTCTGCAACCATCGCAGCAGAAGCGATTTACATCGCACAAGACCTCGCCGTCCCGAAGGATGCTAGTCGCCTTGGACGTCCTTACTCCAACTCTACTGCTACACTGAACAAGATACGTGAACGCCGACGTCTTCGTCGAATCTACCACCGTTACGGTTACCCCGAAATCAGGCCCATCATCAATGGCCTTAACAAGGAAATCGAGGAGTTACTTGCACTTGATCAGGAAACTTACTGGGACACATATTGCTCCAGTCTAAACCAGGAGACAGATCCCAAAGACTCTTGGAAATTCTTCCAACGTGTCGGCAAACCCTCATCATCAGCTACCACCAAACCACTGAAGACTGGAATAAGAGTCGTCATCACTGATGAGGGCAAAGCGGAAGTCTTTGGCGAATCATTAGCTTCTGCCATGACTACACCTTCCCGCCTTCACAGTCAATTCTCTCCCAAAGCCTATCTGCAGGATGAGATCACTGCCTTCTCTCCCGACAACGTCCACTCCCATCCAGACACCGACAACATCTGACGACCTATAGACCCTAAAGAGATCTGCAATATTCTTCAACTTATGGCTAACAAAGCCCTAGGGATCGATGAAGTTTTTTTCTCGTCCCTGAAGCACGGCTCGGGCAAACTAATTAACCGACTATGCGATCTATACAATGCCAGCCTAGATGTCTCCCATATCCCACCTCCCTGGAAATCGGCAATCGTAACAATGATTCCGAAACCAGGAAAGGATCCCACAGACCCATCTTCAATTCGACCTATCAGCTTTTGGAGCTGTATAGGTAAACTATACAGGAGACTATATATAACTATAGGAGAAGATCCTAACGACAAGGATAACGTCCTACCCAGAGGACAAGAACCTCTTGAATCCAGCTCAAGCTGGCATTCGCCGAAAATCAGCCGTAGAACAGCTAACACGGCTGACACAGAGCGTTACACACCACACACAAAGGAATATATTTCTTAGTCCTCTTTTTCGACGTCACCAAGGCGTTCGACAAGGTTTGGCATCAGGGCCTGCTCTACAAGCTCCACCATCAACTCTTCATCCCGGCTCCAGTCCTCAGGTGGATAACATCCTATCTTACACGTAACACATTCCAGGTTCGAGCCAACAACCAGATGTCTAGTTCTTACACCGCTACAGCTGGAGTATCACAAGGATCAGTCTTGACACCGTCTGCTTTTTTCTTGCGTATGTCAACGACTTACCTCGACACATACCATCATATGCATATGTTAGCCAATATGCAGATGATACAACCATATGGCTCACGAGAATAAATGAAGTCAAGCTAGAAAAGGACGCCCAACTTGTCCTCGACGCTCTTTCATCCTACAGTAAGGATTGGAGGATTTCCATGAATCCTTCCAAATCCTCATACCTTTACGTGCCCAGAAGTCTATCCCGAGACCCCTACAACTTTAGGCTTTGGATGAAGGAGGACCTCATTCCCGCTGCTTCCACCTGCAAATTTCCAGGTATCACTCTCGACAAACACCTCCGCTGTTTCCCCCCACGTGCAGATGCTGCGTCAAAAGGCAATTCGTAAATGGAATTGTCTGAAATTGCTCAAGCGTGTCAACAGTTGTTAACTCAACGTCATCATGCGTCTGTATAAGGCTTACGTCCGTCCTGTTTTAACGTATGGATTTGCGGCCTGGGTCAATGTCCCCGACTCCACCTTGGACACACTTGCATGCATAGAACGAGCTGCGATTAAGTTCGCTTACGGAATCCCACGCCACTACCCATCTGATTACATCTATAGGGTCAGGGGGCTTACACCTCTTGACGTGTACGCCTCAGAACTAGCTCTCTCCTTCTATGAGAAGAACACTTGCTCTGAGGACGTACACGAATACCTGACAACATACGACAGAAAGCACAAAGGACGACGACGAGTGTTCAGAGCTGAATATCCCATCTTCAGCATACGCCGTCGAATCGCCAGTTGGGAAGATTATATCGCTAACACACTCGGTGATCTATAATGTTTTCGTAACATCTGGCATCTGTCAATCCGAAGCAGCTCACAGGGTACCTGATAGGTACCTGAAACTTATGTAAATCCATTATTAAATGAAAAGGATTTAATCATCATTAAAAGTGGGCTTAAAATAGCCCCACATGTTTTCATTTTTTTTTAAATTAACGAATAGGTCTGATCTTTTTCTAGGCTGCTATTGCAACTATCCTAATTAGTGAGTAATCCGTAAAACAGACGGGAGAAACCTTGGTCTCTGACAGGGACAATGGGTAAGGTGATTTAGACAATGGGACCATTCCCATTGTCTAAATCGCCTTCGACGAGTCTTGCACCTGCCAACCCTCTCGCAGAAGGGTTTCACTGGGACTGGCGGGACCCCTGATGTACTCACCATTAGGCATAGGGGCCAATTCCTCATTAGTTCCTATTCTTTCAAAAATTATATGGATTTAATCCGGAAGGAGTTCCAGTAAAGAGACCGTGCTCGCAGGTTCTGTCTGCCATTTCTTTTGGCCGAGAGAAGAATGATTCTTCTCACTACCGAAGGAAGTGGACGCGCTATCCTGCACATTCCAGCGACATATGTGGACAATAAATTATACAGGCGTAGGTACTACTTGTATTAGAAATGCAAATGCCCCTACCATGGAAAAACCTCTATTCGGTAACTAATTTACACCAATATGCTGCCCAATATTTACTCCAGTGGCCATTCCCGTTTTAATGCCAGGGTTTCGAAACCCAAAAAGCCTCCCCGAATCATATAAGTCAGGAGTCTTATGCAACCCTATATGGATCCTATAAGCTTATATAGGTTTTTCGTGTTTCAGAAAACTATAGGAAAGTCTATAGGTTTCGTATAATAAATATATACAGGTTTCCTATAGGACATTTCCGTAAGGGGACGCCCTGCATCCCGATGGAAATCCACATTATTTTCTCCTTCCAGGAAGTTTGACGTCATAGGTGAGACCATATCGAATGAAGCATTGTGAGCCTAGCAGGTCGATCCTCGATGGAGATTGGGTACGCTTTGAACATATGCAGGGGAGGGAAAACTCCAATAGCAGTCGTCCTTAACAGAGGACCTCTACCGCATTGGCTGCAATCGATCCCGTGATCTCTCACGCCAGTCTTAGGACGTCGAATAAAATCGAGAGGAAAAGCGAAAAACCTTCAGTCGGCCAAGATGAAGCGTCTCGGCAGGATTCGCTTGTTCATCGTCTTCCTACTTTCTGTGAAGACGCAAGGTGGCTTCCTCAGGTACTACACCGCTCACCCAGGTCAAAGGTATGGAAACATGTCTCGGAGAGTCACCACTCGGCAGATGGGAGACTGTAACATCTTATGCTCGAGCCAGCGACCGAAACCATGCAAGGCCTACAACTATCGAAGTTCTGATGGATCCTGTGAGCTGATTGTGAGCGACAGTAGCTCGCTCATCCCGTTTGAAGGATATCAAGCTTATGTTCAGAGTTAGTATCATTTTTGTTGGCTTCCCATCTGCACTTGTCTTATTGTCTAATTTGTCATCTGGACATGAATTACGCTCTTAATTCACTCATGATCGGCATCGTCCAACTGACATATTTTCTCCATTCACTGCATCGGACGTCCCTGGAGTTAGCGTGACGGTACCTAAGATTTCCATTTGCGATAGAACTAAACAATGGACGGTTTAAATTTCACATTTCTATACCCCATCCATGTAGTTATTGACTGAACAGGTTACGGTGTTCAAAGAAAGGTGAGTTTCAAAATTACGCGCTCTCTCCGCACGACGTGAGACATGTAGGAGAGCAATGCTCTTCAATTTTAATAGAGCCAAATTTACATTGTTGGGAAGAACTTGAATATTCTTCACGGTCCCTGCCTTCCTTAATAGTGTACCCACCCAGGAGAAAGCGTTTGTTTGTTTTTTTTGTTCAGAGAAGGGAGCGAGACAAATAACTCAACTTTTCCTCTCCTTTCACACTCTAAGTAGCAATTTCGATCCAAAATAAACCCATTGGTCATACCCTCATGGACACTTGGACATCCAATGTATATCCTCCTCGGAGATCCCCTGGATGACTAAATGTCTTGTCCAAGGAAAATCCTTGGACATATCCATTGGATGTCCATCTCTTTGGTTCCATTTGAGATTCCCTTTGGGAAAGCTTTTGGATGACCATTGAGGGGTGGAGCGACAGTAATCCCTAGGTAGCTATGGAGCGTAAATTTGCATTATCATGAATATTTACGGTTTAGGAAAGGAGCATTTTCTGCCTATTGACAAACTCCTCTCATATTCCTTGGAGGAACAAGGAGAGTAGTAGTTGGATGGAAAGTGAAGTATTATTGAGCCGAATTTCCCCACTTTCAATCCTTATCTTTCTAGCAAAACATTATTTTCCCCATCGCCATAGGCAGCGTGAGGGAAGGAACAGTAACTTGACAATGGGAACCACTCTCTCACCATGCAATGTGCAAAAATTGCCAGGAGTCTCCTTGTTACGTCTCGCAGCAAATGAACTAATTAAAAAGACTTTATTCCTTAGGCTTGTGGACGAGTTTTGAATCACCCATGCCAACCTGGGTCAGGGAAAGGAGCGAATTCAAGCCGTGAATTATTGCTTCATTTGCCATTGGCGGTTAAACTATGCATCTCCGGTCCGAAAAAAGCTCCTCTCAGAATAAGACATGGAAATCATGGAAAATACTCAAAACACAATTCATTTCGGTTTCGAAAGATCCATTTCATGAATTCGAAAAGAGCGACAGTGACAATTTCTATTTTCGGTGCATTTGGGTGAATATGCATATGATGAAGAAATGCAAGAAAAATTTACTGTGCTAAGGAACAAATTTGACAGAAATCACGGAAAAATGCTATTATACATTTTGTGGTATTCTGTTCTCAGCCTGTTCTGTTCTGACAGGTATGCACTCTGCATACCTGTCATCTGTCATTGTCCATATCCATCAGAATTAGGGAAAACGTATCACTAACGTAGCGTTTCATGGTCATTTTCTCCTCCTTAACCCTTTTTCATATGTGTCCATATCCGCCATTTCAGGCATTTGAGGTAAGGTTTTCAAGGTAATTAAAGGAATAGATAATGTCGAGTGTGTTCCCTTACGGAAATGTCCTATAGGAAACCTATAGATATTTCTTATAGGAAACCTAAAGACTTTCCTATAGGTTTTTGAAACACGAATAACCTACAGGATCCTTTAGGATCCTATAGGATCCCTATGGGGTCTTATAGGTCTCCTGACCTATAGGATTCGGGGAGGATATTTTGGTTTCGAAACCCAGACATGACGACGGAAAAGGCGACCGTGGTTAATAATGGCGCAGCATTTCGGTGTAAATCAAAAACCGATAAGGGGTTATTCTATGGTAGGGACACATGCATTATTAATACCAGTAATGCGGGGATATGCATAATCTATGACCCTGTCGCACATATTCCGCTGGATTGCACGTCCACTTCCTTCGGTAGGAAGAAGTAGTATTCTTCTCTCGACCTCAAGAAACAGAAGACAAAACCTGCTATCACGTCTCTTTACTATAACTCCTTTTGGATAGAGTCTACTCAGTTTCGTACGTGGTTTTCGAAAGGAATAAGGGCATATTTNGGTTCTATAGGGGGATCTATAGGTTCTATAGGAAACTCTATAGGTTCTATAGGGGGATCTATAAGTTCTATAGGGAACTCTATAGGTCCCAAACTGAACTCTATGGGGCATATAGGATCCTATAGGATTCCTTTAGGTTCCAATAGGATTCCTATATATTCCTTTAGGAATATATAGGAATCCTATAAGACATTTTCTTAAGGGTTAGGTTCTTCCAGTTCGATGGTAGCAAGAAAACGAGAGGGAATCAAGTAAAGCTGGGTAAATCGCAGGTGCGGCTCAGGTCGAGACAAAAATTCTTTACTTGCAGAGTGGTGAACATGTGGAATGCTTTAGATGACGACGTAGTGGCTGCCTCTTCTGCGACTATAACGAGCGAAGTCATACTTGCAACCGAACGCCGAATGTAACCTAGAAGCCTGTTGCATTTGGCCACAGTCGCTTGCGCGTGCGAGGAAAACTTGAGGTCATCATCGATAGAAATTCCGTAATCTCTCCGTTTGCCTGCCCCAGAGTAACCTCGCCAAACGTGTCGAAAGAGCTACCCTCATCTCGACCGACGTGGAGAACCAGCCAGCCATGGGCTTCGGGAAACAGTGACCTGCCCCTTTGACCTCTTACAGGACCGTCGAGGCCCGTAAAAAAAAAAAAAAGAAGAATAAAATTAATAATAATACAAATGGAAAAATTCGAGATCTATTTTGACTGCGCAGACTTATGCCTGACGGAGCACCCGATGGTGGAGAATGCGAATGTGACATACGTCGGATGGGATGGAAGATACCCAGCCCTTAATGGGGCCAAGGTGCTATTCCACTGCGAGAAGGGCTTCACAGATGGGAAGATGGACCATTGGACCATTTGTTCTGACACCCCTGATACATGGTGCACCTCGTTTGTTGTCGGTCGTGTGTCTTGTCCAAAACCAGGTTAGAAGTCTCCTCTAATTCCTCCTCTTCTCCCCAGCCAGTGAACTTTTTATGTCATTAGGCTCACCTAGTTCTCCCACATGGATATCTGCTATAGTCCAGATTCTCCAGGGATGGATTATACACAAAGTCCTTGCGTTTTATCAGAATGACAATGCCTGATTTGAACCATTTGTCCCAGCATATCAATCCAGTCATGAGTGATTTCACAGCATTTATTCACATAAGGGCTTGAAGAGATAAACTAAACTCTTATTGTGACAGTTTTTGTTGGGGAAGCGCATGCTTTATTCGTTTCTACCTGTTTCTTTCACAATGGAATAATGTGTGATTTAGATCAACATTTCATCAAAGTGTAGAGAATAATTGTGAGAAACAATTCTTCCCACTCTAAATCTATTCACGAGCTTGGTTCACATGTACACACGTATTTAGTTGAAGTTCTCATTATACTGCACGGTATATAAAGAACATCATGGAGGATACGATGATCCTTTTCCTCCGCGATAGTGTGTATTGTCTATCCATCTGCTCCGCCAGATTATCCAGATTGTCGTAAGACGGAGAAAGGGAAAGAATATATAGGTAGAAAGAAGAAGACCGAGACCGGAAAGGACTGCATCCGATGGGATCGACAGCCGTACGAGAAACCCAAGGATTTTTCTCTGGAAATGCGCTACAATGAGCATTTCTTTAACGAAGACGCAGAACTGTCCGAAAACTATTGCCGGAATCCAGCATTGAGGGAGAGGCCTTGGTGTTTCGTCTCGGATCGAGCCGTCCAATGGGAATATTGTGACATTCCTCTCTGCGAGGACTTACGTGAGTGATCGACGTATTCCTTTTTTTCACTTGCGCGACTTGCCTCTTTCATGAAACCTCATAGAGATCACGCGCGCTTGATAGCTTTTATCCCGATAATATGTATACCTAACATTGAAAGACTAGCTCGTATTGAGATTGTGTATTATTTTGCTAAGAATAGAAGAGTGAATATCCAAATAAAAAGGTGTTTCTCGCTTCACAAAATTATCTGTGTCTAGGACATTCGGAGAAGAAATGGAATCGGATTGCAATGAAAATTAGGAAGTCCTCTGCAAGAAGTGAATCAAACAAAGCTTTAAAGAGAGAGGTTATGATTTGACCTTAAATGGCCTGAAACCCTGGCCTATGACCATATCCATTCCATACAGCCTATACCAAATCGTAGTCTTGCGAGTGCCAACTTATGGCTAAGAATATAGTCGATCCACTTCCTGGAACTGAGACAGTTGGTCATCGGCATTTTTCAGTATGACTTAATGTTTACTTTTTCTTTCATTCTGTATATGCCAATCAAAAATATTTTCCTTTTGATGGAAGATCGACAACCCGGTCGAATTTACATGTGGATTGATATGAGCGTGCTGTTTCTAGATCCACTGGAGTGCAAACTGACACAGAAGGGAGCAGAATACATGGGAAAAGAGAACACGACCCTAGACGGCATAAAATGCCTGCCTTGGCTGAGTGTTCCTCTGACATCTCAATATCGATCATGGGCGAAGAGAACCCTTGCATTCTCAGATGAGGTGGATGAAAAGCACAATTATTGCAGAAATCCTGGGGGTCGTCTAGGGGGTCCTTGGTGCTACGATGGGAAAAGTCGAAAAGATCAGGAAGTTGGATGGCACTACTGCGACGTTCGTTTTTGTCATCTTCAGGAAAAAGAAACTGGTCAGTGAGGTTTCTCGAGGTTTTATAATAAAATTGTAGGATCAGAATTTTCCTCTTGAAAAGTGTATTACAGTCGTTGGCGAAACGAAACCTCTTGATTGGTTTCAATGGGAGGCCACGTATGGTAACGTTTAATACCCATACCCTAAAATAAAATATAAAATATATACTTTCGAACGATAACTGTTTTAATGGATATGTTTTGATTTTCACATGGTTCTTATACGTGGATGGCCTGATTCCAGTTTGCGGACAGCAGTTTTGGCAACAATAATGAACGTTGAATATAGGCCGAATATAAAGACATGGGCATGACATATGAACAGTAGTTTTATTCATCTTCAATGATATCCTGTTAAGAAATATCAATGGAAAATTTAAGGAATTCAGGGGTACTAAAAAAAAGCGAAAATGTCCAAGTTCATTCATGCTGACGGGTATGCAATATTGATAGAGTAGCTGTCAGGCACATAAAAAATATGAAGCATTTGAGGAAATAAATATTCGGCGTGAACTTTGTGAAACGGTAAAAACAACGAAATTGTCCACAAATAGGCGCCGGTCTACAAACTGGTGCCTCTTTCCTATCCCTCCAAATATTTTGAACGATAGACAACATGGAAGGAATTTTGGTCTGGAGATTCGACCGCAGGAGTGAAAGTGGGAGGCAGAGTGCGTATTTTCGAGGTACTTGTTAACCCTAAGCGGACTCTCTGGTAAATATCAGAGATACGTCATCTCAGGATTTTCACATACCTAAGTTGGTGCTTCGCAATCGAAGAAAAGTCTAACCATTAAGAAAGTTCTACATGGTACAGTTACCAGTTTGTGGACTTTTTCCTTGTCCTGTCGTAATATGCACGAAGCCTCATGCCATTTGCAAGATGGTATGAGACTCTGCGTGGATTTCAACGAAGCTAACTTTCAAGGTGAAACCCAACACGGATTGTTTTCTCTTTTGCAGATGAGAATCACGAGACAAATGCGAATTTTCCAAATTGCCGGATCACGAAAATGGGGAAGGAATACATGGGCATGATCAGGATGAGTGAAACGGGAAAACCATGCATGAAATGGCTTGACTTCTGGAGTATCACTAAATACCCAGAACCAATGCTCAAGATCCTCCCGTTAACGAACAATTTCAAGCTTGAATTCAAGTATTTCTTCCCTGATAATGATCCCAATTTCTATGTGAATTTCTGTCGAAATCCTGGATGGGGCCAGCGGCCGTGGTGTTTCGTGTCAAGGCCTCCTGCCATCGAATGGGAGTACTGCGACATACCCTTCTGCAAAGACCGGGGTGGGTTTCTCGAATGGAAAACTCTGTCGCTCAAGAATTGTCCTGTCGTTACCACCCTCGGGTGTTACCTATCTAATCGTGATCGTGCTCTAGTTAATCTAAATTGCATTTCATGCACGCATGGAAGTCTGATATAGTATAGAATTGTAGTTTCCCAAATTTTGCGAAAACTATATACCTTCTTGAGCTTAATGATTTTTGAACTCCACGCTGGAGGTGGTGAGTATTTAAACGATGTTGAATGATCTCACTAGTTCCTCTTGAGTGCGCGATGACGAGCTTGGGGTTGGATTACATGGGGAAGATGAACGTGACCTCTGAGGGGATGCCCTGTGATCCATGGTTGAATTACAGCAATCATAATTACCTAAGAGACATGAGCCTACAATTGTTCCCGGATCCCGTGGACAGCAGGCACAACTACTGTCGTTATTCGAAATGGAACGATCTAGCCTGCCTTGTTTTCCAGGGTGACAAATTTCATCATGTGTCCTGTTCCGTTCCCTTCTGTTACGAGCTTCTGGAATCCATCCACATAAGTGAGTCTACAGTCCATATTACCCAGGGTCGTACTCCAAAGAGGTCATCATTACGTTTTGTTGCATTTTCTTCATTTTCACTTCCTACTCCCTGTAAAACAGTCTTTTCAGGCTAGGACGAACATGCAGTGAAGCGACTCTGAATGTTCATGAGAAATATTATTTTTGAATTATCAAGGAACAGAGAAAGATTTCTTTTGAATGAATAGCTGGATGAATAGCAATTCCGCTTACCGTTATAGCTGGAGGCGAGGGAAAGCACGTATATCCACAGTGCCTACTGACGGAGAAGGGGAGGGAATACATTGGGACGGAGGCGAAGACATCAACGGGAAAAGTGTGTCTATCATGGGTGGAAACTATCGTGGAGGTGGAGGTGAATCCATTGGAGGCCGCATTTAAATTTGCTAATATGTTTGACTATTTCATCATGTTAAATACCTGGAGGGGTTTTCCGACGTCAAAGATTTCTTTCCACAGAAATTACTGTCGGAATTTATTATTGAAAGAGAAGCCCTGGTGCTACGTCAACGTCGCTGGTATGATAGAATCGGAATACTGTGACATCCCGCTCTGCAACAAAACCAGTAAGGAATTCCAGTGGCATTTGAAAACGTTTCAATAGAATTTTTTGTATGCGTATAGTCCTTACCTAGATCGTTGACTTTTCATAAAAACAAAGTGAACGCTAGATTTCTGAAACTTCCCATTCGTTTACTCGGTGCCACAGTGGTTCAAAATTCGTGAATCCTGGAAATAAGTCGAAAAATGAAGTTTCAATAATTGAGAAAAATTCGCATTAATTTAAATAAGAGGTGTCCATGTAGCACTAAAAAATAATAAAATATCTGATTTTCTCATTCCCCGATTAGTGGAGTAATTACCTAAAGCGTTGGAAACTTCAAGACAGGCGTAGGTGTCACTTTGTAGTAGTCAGTTTCCAGGTAATGGTTCTTTGAAAATAAAATCAATACTTCATAGTAAGAAAATGAAATTTACTTTGAGGGAAGGCGATGATGAGTGACTTCTTTTCTATTAGTTGTTAGCCTTGCGAAAAATCAGATTTTTACATGAATTTGGCAATCATGAAACTCATTTTTTTAGCTAGAATTTTTTCGCAAACCTGGAAACTTGTTCTCCGAAAATTTGTTTGCCAATAAATGCCAAGGATTTATTTTCCTAAAATATGTCTTTCATATATATGTTATCCAGTCATGATAGTTCTAGCTGCCCGTTTTTGCCTGGGTGGTTGGAATGGCTAACATTATATTGGCATCTACAACATCCTCTCACATGAGGATATACCGTCAACATTAACCAATTCATGGACTAATCTGATTTTTGCGAGGCTAACAACTAATACGTGGGGAGGTCGGAAAGTTCGCGGATTTTCACATTTTCCGGCGCCATTGAGTGATGAGTGATTGTGGCCCATTCAATTGATATCTCTTGAACTCTTTCAACAATTTTTTAGAATTTTTAATACCGTACAGAAAGATGGAGACCCGTCAGAAGCGAGACGGCACTGTGAATGTTCGCGAGACTGTGAAATTTTCGGCGGAACAAAAACGAGCGATCCTCCTCTACCATTTTCGGAGCGGTTTGAAACCGCAACAGGCGTTCGAAGAGATGAAGAAGAACATCGGGGATGATGCTCCAGGCACTACCATGGTCTTCAAGTGGTTTCAACGATTCGAAGCTGGTCATTTCGAAGTCACCGATGATCCACGAAGTGGGCGTCCAAGAACTTCGACAGACGACGGAATGGTTGCTGCCGTGGCAAAATTCCTGGAAGAA